>JARXKY010000085.1:0-24533 GCA_029853015.1 Chelidonichthys spinosus
ACAACCCCGAAGCCACGGACAGTGCTCCCGAGCAAATTCAGGGAAAAGGGAAAAAGGAAGCTCTTCACCGCTGTACCCCAACACTAACAACCCCCCACCGACGAATCCCAAAGGGGAGACGCCGCTTAACCTATCAGGGAAAATTCCAACAGGTAATGCACACAAACCGATCAACACTCACCTTCCTAAGCTTCCAACGACCCACAGATTAAGGGGAACCGCTTAACCACTACGGGTTACCACAAACACCACAGCAAAACATATGCGTGCCAAAACTCTGCATCTCCCAGAGTGCAACAATCTCACCATATAAAGGTAACATACGTCACAAGAAACCAAGAAAAATCCCTCAAAAATGTCTGGTACTTAACTTCATCCCGGACGAGCCCCCACTTTTGTTACGACCGGCTCTCAAGCCGCAACAAAAAAGAGGGAGATGCGCACGCACTGATCAAAGTTTAACAAAAGTAATTTATTAAATTAAATGTTAAAGCTAGTATGGGGTGTGAATATCAGTATCAGTAGTGTATGTAAGGGTGTGGGTGCTATGTTCAATGTATGGTGGGTGTTGTGGGTGCAACAAGATAAGCAAACAAAAGGCCAAAGGGAAACAAAGGTCTGCTGTGGTGAAGCGTCAGAGAGAGACTGGCGCCCAGGTAGGCGGGCCTATTTATCCTGCAGGTGCTCTCGGCCAGGTTGGTCTAGTTAGCAATCAATCACCAATCAGTCCTGCAACAGAAACAACAGCCAGTACACAGAAAGGAGCAAGACCACAGGCCCCAGGGCCGTAACACCATCTACCCCCCACTGTTTTCTTGCCTATTGGCAACGCTGTCAGGGTAAAGGTTTTGTTCTCGTTTAAAGACTGAATTTCCTCATCCATGGCTTTTACCCATTCTTTTGAGTTAGCTGACCCCATTGCTTCCCCATATGTCTGTAGGACGCCACACACTGCTCTGCAGCAGTAGTCTACCGTGATATGAACCCCATCACTATCACAGTCATCAGTTATGAAGTCACCTAAGTAACTCGGTGTTCTCCTTTCTCTAGCTGGATACCTTCTACTCTCGGGTTCTTCACTCTGCTGTGTGTGATTATGGTCACTAGACCTAGGTACTGTACCTGGACTATCACTATGTGCACTTCTACTTCGTACACTTGGCTCTGGAGCATTTTCTGTACCCCTACTAACCCCTTGCGTGATCTCACTAGTCCTGGGTCTCACACTATCATCGCCATCGCTTGGATCTGGCTCACCTGTCTGTGTCTGTTTCTCCACAGCTGCCTTGCTCACAAACTTCACTAGCCTGTGTTTTTGTACTTTATTCGTATCTGGATTATACACCAAATACGCCGGGCTGTTCTTGTTGTAACCTACAAAACGCCCCTGATCACATCTGGAATCAAGTTTTCCCTTGTCCTGTTTGTAGGTGTAGCATGCAGACCCAAACTTTTGCATTTTAGACACATTGGGCTTCTTGTTGGTCAGCAGCTCATAAGGAGTCTGCCCTGTACGCCTGTTATAACACCTGTTGCGTACCATTGCTGCCGTTTGAACTGCATATTGCCACAACTGCTTTGGCAGTGCACTTTCAACTATCATGCACCTACCCATCTCAAAAAGAGTACGCCAACCCCTCTCTGCAGTTCCGTTTTGGTGTGGGGAATACGGAGCTGACGTTTCATGTCTGACATTGTTTTTCCTGAGCAGTGCTTGGAAATCACCGCATGTGAACTCTGTTTCGTTGTCGGATCTCATGCACCTCACTTTCCCGTAAGGGGATATATCTGTTAGGAACTTTTCCGTAGCCTGTACTGTGTCACTTTTCTTCTTCAGAAAATAAACAAACACTGCGCTTGAGTAATCGTCAGTAAATGACTGCACATATTTGTACCCATCTATCGACTCTGTGGCTACAGGACCTGCAAGGTCTGTGTGTACCATCTGTAAGGGAGCCTGTGCTTTGGTATCAGGGTCCCTATTTTTGGTTTGGGCAAACTTCCCCTGAATACACACCTCACACTCTTGTTCAGGTCTACCCATTTTACCCTTGATCTGCATACCTTCAACAACATTTTGCAACTTAAGAACATCCTCATAGTTACAGTGGCCTAATATCTCATGCCATGCTTGTATGTCGTGACATGTTTTATACTTATCATTAGGCTCAGCTTCAGTATGCAAATAATACATCCTGTCATAAACATGAATGTTAAATCTGGTACCGTCTCTGGTTATCAAGGCGTCTTTATCTTCTTTTAAAGACAACCGTAGCCCCACTCGTAGTCGCCGCCTTCACCGAGAAGATGCTTTCGGGGTACGACAGTACGAGCAAAGCGTCTCTCAGCGTCTCTCAGCATCGCCTTGCGTCGTTGTCCTCTGCTGTCGATGAGGGAAACCTCAGCGTTTCCCCTCCGCTGAGCGACCCCGCTGCACCGGGTCCCGTCTGCCAACTCGACAGTGTGCGTTTCTGGCCTGAACGCACAGTCGAAACTCTTAAACATGGTGATGTCGGTGACGATATGAGAGGTAGCCCCCATGTCCACCATCAGGCCCCTCTCCTGAATGCTGCGTGCCAGCTGCCGCTGGGTCCCTCCGTCTCTCACCTTGAACATGTAGTCCTCCTCAGCATCTTCTGAGGCTTTACTCACACCATCCTTTTTGTCTTTACTGTCCTTGTCCTTACGCCAACATGTGGCGTCTTTGTGTCACTTCTGCAAAAACGACACCATGTCTTCTGACGACACGCTTTCGCTCTGTGGCCTTTGGTGCCACACTTGAAGCACACCATTTCTGTGTCGTCTTTGTTCCAGCCACGCACGCTCGTCTTGGCGGGACGCCATCCGGTTTTCCCTTGAGTTTTCATCACACTGTCGCTGGAGTCGGCTGCTTTTATCTTCTCTGTCTCTTCAAAACTACATAGTTTAGTGATGTTATCGTTTGTATGTGCCACATGTATTGCGAATGGCTTAAAACTCTCAGGCAATCCTTTTAAGGCCATAGCCACTAGCAGGCCGTCTCCTAACGTTTCACCCGCATTCCGCAGTGCTGTGATGGCGGTTTCAGCTCTGATGATGTAGTCCATTACACTTTCATAGTTTGCCTTCTGAAGCAATGTCAACGTGGTGTACAAGTTTATTATACGGGGCTTCCCCCCCCCCCCCCTGCATAATACTCTCTCAATATTTTCAGAGCTTGTCTTCCATTGTTGGGCGCATCCCTCATAACTAAAGAGAGGCTTTTGTCATCTAACAGCAAAATCAACTCCGCATAAGCGTCAGCATTTTTCTTTGAATCTGATGCTCTCTGCTTCTGTCCGCAGTTCTCTTAACACTGTATTCTTTAGCTCTGACAAATGAAAATGTCCCAACATTTTGGTCTCCCAAAGCTCATACTTAGTCCCCTCTCCGTCGAACGTCAGTCGAGGCAATCTCCTTCGTTGTTCCGCCATGTTAGCTTGCTCTGTTAGGAATCCCGTCAGCACACGGTCCGTTGCGACTTTCTAAATGGTGATAGCAAACTTATCATCCGAACGACTCCTGGGCTCATAACCTGTTGAGTTATGGTATTTAACTGTTGCAGCTTAACGTTGCATTCGGATGAAAAGAGTCAGTGGGTTTTCTTCAGCCTTTCTTGGCATATTTATTTGCGAACTGTAGACACATCAGTCTCACGGTCATACAGCTTCGTCTCAAACTACGGCAGATCAACTGGAACAAAAAATATAATTATGCTTTTGAGCCCTGCCTCTATAGCCTGCAAATTAGCGCCTCCTTGTGGCATAAACATATACACAGTACAGAACACATAAGAACAATACAGCATCACATCACATACAACTGAGGACATAAACATTTTAACAGTTATGGTGTGATTATGATTTGCAGTTTCAGGCTTGTATGTTTGAGTTACATTCTTTATTTGAGGTTTATTTTGTGGGGTGTGTCTCATAGTGGGTGGTCTTGAGAGACTCATGGGGGTAGGTCTGGGAAGACCTAAGATGGTTTGGTGAAGTGGAGTTTTGGGTATGGCACCTAATTGCATAAATTCCACGTTGCTCTCCATTGTTTCTGGTTCATGGAGAGAGTCATAATACTCATTCATGCCATCGCCTGGAGCTTCCCGCTCCACCTCCTCGCTTTGAAGAATCTTTATTTTGGCAACCGATGCTGCGAGGTCTGAATCCAACTCCATTTTCTCCATCTTTGATTTCAGTTTGGTTTCCTCCAGTTGCAAAGCGAGCTTTTCTTTCAGTGCGGCAGCTCGCCATTGCAGCAGCTTGAACCGCCTTGGCCTTTTTTAACTCTGAGGACACTGAGGAAATGGAAGACGAAGACTTTGATTTGCGTGATACATTTGATATGTTGTCCAGTGGTCCAACTTTTGACTGTGCAATTTCTCTTTTCCATATTTCAACCTCTTTTGCGAAATAATTCAGGTTCATTATTCTGGGTTCATACCAGTCATAATAATCAGTTTCCTTTCCATCCTCTGGTAAGAGTTCTTGCACAGATTTATGAGCATTTATAAATTCATCCACAGCTCCTTTAAACGCTTCAAATGTGTCACTGACTTTCTCAACATTTCCAACATCAGCCATCAAAGCCTTTATTTCATTAATTTCCCCCGTGCACGCTCCCAATCTGCCTCTGCTCGAAGCGAAGCGCGATCTCCGCTCCTCAGACTCAGTTGCGGTCTCAGGTGCTTTGTCCGCTGCTGTCCCCGCTGCTGCCTCAGCTGCGGACTCGGTTGCAATCTCAGGTGTGTCAGACATCATCACAAATTCCTTGAATTAGTGTATCCTTTAAACATCCTTCCAACATCCCCGTGTCATTGCAGTCCACATCCACAGTCCACTACTTTGCATCCCGCAGTGTTCAATTGTTTCTTTGTAGCGCAGCGGCGCATTCATTCATTCATAAAGCCGATCAGCTGATTTTACTCACGGCTTCCTCTTGTGTCGGCGGGGGTTCGCCTGGATCCGCCGATTCTCCGCCGCCAACTCTCCGATTTCCTTGGAGTCTTCAAATGAAATTTTTTGACTTGTTGTGGCTAATCTTGTGTTGCAAAAAAAGTCGTTGATCAAAAAACATAAGAGCAGTGTGTGAGGAGGAGGTATACGACTCACTAAATAACAAGCACTCACGGAGAGATAGTTTGGATCAAAAACATTGAGATTTATTTACAGCAAACGATCTCCGGGTTGACTTAAATCAAATCAAATAAAATGTAATTCAGTGGTCAAAAAGCCATATCACTCCTCACTCCTTCCACAGACAAAAGAGAAGCACTCTCCGAACCAGCTGTCCTCACTCCCTAATCACGGGAGGAGGCTCGCCTGACAAGGAGGAGGGCCCTGACCTGTGTGGCTAAAGAGAAACAATAATAAATATATGGTGTAAAAAATAATTATTCTACCATAATCAATCAAAAACAATCAAAAAGAATAATGGTGTCTAAATAGGCTCCAACACCCCCGGAGAAGCAACACAGACAAACAGGCTGTAATAATACGATTTGCCAACAGTAGGGTTGGGTATTGAAAGGGTATATTTCGATACCGGTGCCAAATCGATACTTTCAAAACGGTGCCGGTTCCTAAACGGTATTTAAATCGGTACTTTAAAAGAAAAGAAAACAAGTTTTTATGATGAAATTCCTTTTTTTTTTTTTTTTTTGAGGCAAAGGTCAAGAACAAATTGACCAACAATATTTTAATCTAAAAGCTTTCATATACAAATATAAAACAAAACAAAAAAACACATTATTTCTGAGGCAAAGGCCTAGGTCAAATTGACCAACAACAACATATTAACTTAAATGTTCCGTAACATAATAGGCTACAAATAAAAAAAGAGATCAAATTCACATTTCTGAAGCAAAGGCACCAAATGTTTAATCAAATTAGACGTGTTCCCGTGTTTACAGGCAAACGATCTCAAACACTTGCTACATATGGCATTTTCTTGGTCCTTTTTAGTAAAATATAGCCACACTTTAGAGCGTTTTTGTTTCGACATAGGCTCTCTGGCCTGATTCCTGAGCTGACCTCTCAGTGGTGTGTGCACTGCCGCTGCCTTTTTTAACTGCGAACACCAGAGGGCGCGATTACGCAGCTGCATATTTGGTAATACCGAAATGAGGCACCGAAATTCACATTGTATTTCGGGGTGGTTACTACCGTTGATTTTCGCCCCGAGTACGTACTTGTACCGAGTGTCGGTACCCAACCCTAGCCAACAGAAGGTTTAAAATGCAACTGTTGAAGCAAGGGAGGAAACTGAGAGGCTCTGACGTTTTTCTAAAAGAGCACCTAACCAAAAGAAATGCAGACATTGCAAGAAAGGCGAGACTCCTGAGGAAACAGGGGAAAATCCAAGACACTTGGATTCAAAAACATAAATAAATATTAATAGGGGGGGGCCAGTATATCATTAGGGGTCTTGGCTAGGGACCCTTACTGGTACATTTTCTTCCTATTGAAGATTGTAGTTTCTCACCAGGACTGGGATTTGAACACCTGTCTCCCGCGTGTAAGTCAGTGAAGCTAACCACTGTACTATACCAGCTGATATACAGTAGACAGTATTTGGTAGGCATTTCACTAGGCAACCAAAGCAATGTCCATGGCTTCTTAAGAATTCAACCTTGTTGTCATGTGACTGTGTTTTGAATCGTGAGCAGTCAATCAGAGCATGCTTCCAGAATCCACAGGAAGAGATGAAAGGACTGGGTGTGGTTTGAGGTGTTGTTTGTGGAACAGCTGATTGCTTTACAGTGCATCCTGCTTCCTCTGTATTCACTGCTACTGAAGTAGCAAAGCTGCTGTTTTTGCCTCTTATTGATTTTGGTTCATTTTTGCCCCTTGGGATAGACCTTTTCATTGTGATTTGGTCTTGAATGTCTCCAAACAATGGATCCAAAAGCATCTTAGCATGTTTTTCCACAAAATCCACAAAGTGCTGGAGCCTGACTCTCCTTCCGGTTCTCTGTTGTGTCTCAAAAGCTGTGGTTCGCCATCTTTCCCGGAGCTTGTAGGGTAGCTTGGATGCTATTAGCCTTAGGTTTGATGGGATCTCAAGTTCCTCTATTACTGTAAATCTTGCATTACATTACAGCATCCTCTCAAATACATTGCATATGCATGCAGCATTTTCCCATCCTCAGCTTTAATCGCTGTCCAATTCAAGGCTTTCTCCAGGTAAGCTCCAGAAATCTTTATTTCATTTCCAAAGTGCTCTTTTAAAAAGGCGTCTTGCTTCACAGTAGCCCCTGCCTCCATCCATGTGCAAACAGCTGTGAACCAAATCGCTAGGCAAACCAGAGGTCAACTGCTCAAGATAATAGAGTCTGTCCTGATTATTTTTAGTTTTGTCTTCAATCAAGTGTTCAAATGCATGGATAAAAGACTGATATGCCAACGGGTTACCATCAAACACAGACATTTCTCTCACAGGTCATTTAGACAGGTTTTGCTGTGAGACAATCAGTTCTGCTATGTCATGTTGTCTTTGGATAACCACATCCAAGTTATCACGGGCAGCATTAACGCCCCTGTCTGAGTAATCTTGTGCCGTATGGGTTATGGTGTGATTATGATTTGCAGTTTCAGGCTTGTATGTTTGAGTTACATTCTTCATTTGAGGTTTATTTTGTGGGGTGTGTCTCATAGTGGGTGGTCTTGAGAGACTCATGGGGGTAGGTCTGGGAAGACCTAAGATGGTTTGGTGAAGTGGAGTTTTGGGTATGGCACCTAATTGCATAAATTCCACATTGCTCTCCATTGTTTCTGGTTCATGGAGAGAGTCATAATACTCATTCATGCCATCGCCTGGAGCTTCCTGCTCCACCTGCTCGCTTTGAAGAGTCTTTATTTTGGCAGCCGATGCTGCGAGGTCTGAATCCAACTCCATTTTCTCCATCTTTGATTTCAGTTTGGTTTCCTCCAGTTGCAAAGCGAGCTTTTCTTTCAGTGCGGCAGCTCGCCATTGCAGCAGCTTGAACCGCCTTGGCCTTTTTTAACTCTGAGGACACTGAGGAAATGGAAGACGAAGACTTTGATTTGCGTGATACATTTGATATGCTGTCCAGTGGTCCAACTTTTGACTGTGCAATTTCTCTTTTCCATATTTCAACCTCTTTTGCGAAATAATTCAGGTTCATTATTCTGGGTTCATACCAGTCATAATAATCAGTTTCCTTTCCATCCTCTGGTAAGAGTTCTTGCACAGATTTATGAGCATTTATAAATTCATCCACAGCTCCTTTAAACGCTTCAAATGTGTCACTGACTTTCTCAACATTTCCAACATCAGCCATCAAAGCCTTTATTTCATTCATTTCCCCCGTGCACGCTCCCAATCTGCCTCTGCGCGAAGCGAAGCGCGATCTCCGCTCCTCAGACTCAGTTGCGGTCTCAGGTGCTTTGTCCGCTGCTGTCCCCGCTGCTGCCTCAGCTGCGGACTCGGTTGCAATCTCAGGTGTGTCAGACATCATCACAAATTCCTTGAATTAGTGTATCCTTTAAACATCCTTCCAACATCCCCGTGTCATTGCAGTCCACATCCACAGTCCACTACTTTGCATCCCGCAGTGTTCAATTGTTTCTTTGTAGCGCAGCGGCGCATTCATTCATTCATAAAGCCGATCAGCTGATTTTACTCACGGCTTCCTCTTGTGTCGGCGGGGGTTCGCCTGGATCCGCCGATTCTCCGCCGCCAACTCTCCGATTTCCTTGGAGTCTTCAAATGAAATTTTTTGACTTGTTGTGGCTAATCTTGTGTTGCAAAAAAAGTCGATGATCAAAAAACATAAGAGCAGTGTGTGAGGAGGAGGTATACGACTCACTAAATAACAAGCACTCACGGAGAGATAGTTTGGATCAAAAACATTGAGATTTATTTACAGCAAACGATCTCCGGGTTGACTTAAATCAAATCAAATAAAATGTAATTCAGTGGTCAAAAAGCCATATCACTCCTCACTCCTTCCACAGACAAAAGAGAAGCACTCTCCGAACCAGCTGTCCTCACTCCCTAATCACGGGAGGAGGCTCGCCTGACAAGGAGGAGGGCCCTGACCTGTGTGGCTAAAGAGAAACAATAATAAATATATGGTGTAAAAAATAATTATTCTACCATAATCAATCAAAAACAATCAAAAAGAATAATGGTGTCTAAATAGGCTCCAACACCCCCGGAGAAGCAACACAGACAAACAGGCTGTAATAATACGATTTGCCAACAGTAGGGTTGGGTATTGAAAGGGTATATTTCGATACCGGTGCCAAATCGATACTTTCAAAACGGTGCCGGTTCCTAAACGGTATTTAAATCGGTACTTTAAAAGAAAAGAAAACAAGTTTTTATGATGAAATTCCTTTTTTTTTTTTTTTTTTTGAGGCAAAGGTCAAGAACAAATTGACCAACAATATTTTAATCTAAAAGCTTTCATATACAAATATAAAACAAAACAAAAAAACACATTATTTCTGAGGCAAAGGCCTAGGTCAAATTGACCAACAACAACATATTAACTTAAATGTTCCGTAACATAATAGGCTACAAATAAAAAAAGAGATCAAATTCACATTTCTGAAGCAAAGGCACCAAATGTTTAATCAAATTAGACGTGTTCCCGTGTTTACAGGCAAACGATCTCAAACACTTGCTACATATGGCATTTTCTTGGTCCTTTTTAGTAAAATATAGCCACACTTTAGAGCGTTTTTGTTTCGACATAGGCTCTCTGGCCTGATTCCTGAGCTGACCTCTCAGTGGTGTGTGCACTGCCGCTGCCTTTTTTAACTGCGAACACCAGAGGGCGCGATTACGCAGCTGCATATTTGGTAATACCGAAATGAGGCACCGAAATTCACATTGTATTTCGGGGTGGTTACTACCGTTGATTTTCGCCCCGAGTACGTACTTGTACCGAGTGTCGGTACCCAACCCTAGCCAACAGAAGGTTTAAAATGCAACTGTTGAAGCAAGGGAGGAAACTGAGAGGCTCTGACGTTTTTCTAAAAGAGCACCTAACCAAAAGAAATGCAGACATTGCAAGAAAGGCGAGACTCCTGAGGAAACAGGGGAAAATCCAAGACACTTGGATTCAAAAACATAAATAAATATTAATAGGGGGGGGCCAGTATATCATTAGGGGTCTTGGCTAGGGACCCTTACTGGTACATTTTCTTCCTATTGAAGATTGTAGTTTCTCGCCAGGACTGGGATTTGAACACCTGTCTCCCGCGTGTAAGTCAGTGAAGCTAACCACTGTACTATACCAGCTGATATACAGTAGACAGTATTTGGTAGGCATTTCACTAGGCAACCAAAGCAATGTCCATGGCTTCTTAAGAATTCAACCTTGTTGTCATGTGACTGTGTTTTGAATCGTGAGCAGTCAATCAGAGCATGCTTCCAGAATCCACAGGAAGAGATGAAAGGACTGGGTGTGGTTTGAGGTGTTGTTTGTGGAACAGCTGATTGCTTTACAGTGCATCCTGCTTCCTCTGTATTCACTGCTACTGAAGTAGCAAAGCTGCTGTTTTTGCCTCTTATTGATTTTGGTTCATTTTTGCCCCTTGGGATAGACCTTTTCATTGTGATTTGGTCTTGAATGTCTCCAAACAATGGATCCAAAAGCATCTTAGCATGTTTTTCCACAAAATCCACAAAGTGCTGGAGCCTGACTCTCCTTCCGGTTCTCTGTTGTGTCTCAAAAGCTGTGGTTCGCCATCTTTCCCGGAGCTTGTAGGGTAGCTTGGATGCTATTAGCCTTAGGTTTGATGGGATCTCAAGTTCCTCTATTACTGTAAATCTTGCATTACATTACAGCATCCTCTCAAATACATTGCATATGCATGCAGCATTTTCCCATCCTCAGCTTTAATCGCTGTCCAATTCAAGGCTTTCTCCAGGTAAGCTCCAGAAATCTTTATTTCATTTCCAAAGTGCTCTTTTAAAAAGGCGTCTTGCTTCACAGTAGCCCCTGCCTCCATCCATGTGCAAACAGCTGTGAACCAAATCGCTAGGCAAACCAGAGGTCAACTGCTCAAGATAATAGAGTCTGTCCTGATTATTTTTAGTTTTGTCTTCAATCAAGTGTTCAAATGCATGGATAAAAGACTGATATGCCAACGGGTTACCATCAAACACAGACATTTCTCTCACAGGTCATTTAGACAGGTTTTGCTGTGAGACAATCAGTTCTGCTATGTCATGTTGTCTTTGGATAACCACATCCAAGTTATCACGGGCAGCATTAACGCCCCTGTCTGAGTAATCTTGTGCCGTATGGGTTATGGTGTGATTATGATTTGCAGTTTCAGGCTTGTATGTTTGAGTTACATTCTTCATTTGAGGTTTATTTTGTGGGGTGTGTCTCATAGTGGGTGGTCTTGAGAGACTCATGGGGGTAGGTCTGGGAAGACCTAAGATGGTTTGGTGAAGTGGAGTTTTGGGTATGGCACCTAATTGCATAAATTCCACATTGCTCTCCATTGTTTCTGGTTCATGGAGAGAGTCATAATACTCATTCATGCCATCGCCTGGAGCTTCCTGCTCCACCTGCTCGCTTTGAAGAGTCTTTATTTTGGCAGCCGATGCTGCGAGGTCTGAATCCAACTCCATTTTCTCCATCTTTGATTTCAGTTTGGTTTCCTCCAGTTGCAAAGCGAGCTTTTCTTTCAGTGCGGCAGCTCGCCATTGCAGCAGCTTGAACCGCCTTGGCCTTTTTTAACTCTGAGGACACTGAGGAAATGGAAGACGAAGACTTTGATTTGCGTGATACATTTGATATGCTGTCCAGTGGTCCAACTTTTGACTGTGCAATTTCTCTTTTCCATATTTCAACCTCTTTTGCGAAATAATTCAGGTTCATTATTCTGGGTTCATACCAGTCATAATAATCAGTTTCCTTTCCATCCTCTGGTAAGAGTTCTTGCACAGATTTATGAGCATTTATAAATTCATCCACAGCTCCTTTAAACGCTTCAAATGTGTCACTGACTTTCTCAACATTTCCAACATCAGCCATCAAAGCCTTTATTTCATCAATTTCCCCCGTGCACGCTCCCAATCTGCCTCTGCGCGAAGCGAAGCGCGATCTCCGCTCCTCAGACTCAGTTGCGGTCTCAGGTGCTTTGTCCGCTGCTGTCCCCGCTGCTGCCTCAGCTGCGGACTCGGTTGCAATCTCAGGTGTGTCAGACATCATCACAAATTCCTTGAATTAGTGTATCCTTTAAACATCCTTCCAACATCCCCGTGTCATTGCAGTCCACATCCACAGTCCACTACTTTGCATCCCGCAGTGTTCAATTGTTTCTTTGTAGCGCAGCGGCGCATTCATTCATTCATAAAGCCGATCAGCTGATTTTACTCACGGCTTCCTCTTGTGTCGGCGGGGGTTCGCCTGGATCCGCCGATTCTCCGCCGCCAACTCTCCGATTTCCTTGGAGTCTTCAAATGAAATTTTTTGACTTGTTGTGGCTAATCTTGTGTTGCAAAAAAAGTCGATGATCAAAAAACATAAGAGCAGTGTGTGAGGAGGAGGTATACGACTCACTAAATAACAAGCACTCACGGAGAGATAGTTTGGATCAAAAACATTGAGATTTATTTACAGCAAACGATCTCCGGGTTGACTTAAATCAAATCAAATAAAATGTAATTCAGTGGTCAAAAAGCCATATCACTCCTCACTCCTTCCACAGACAAAAGAGAAGCACTCTCCGAACCAGCTGTCCTCACTCCCTAATCACGGGAGGAGGCTCGCCTGACAAGGAGGAGGGCCCTGACCTGTGTGGCTAAAGAGAAACAATAATAAATATATGGTGTAAAAAATAATTATTCTACCATAATCAATCAAAAACAATCAAAAAGAATAATGGTGTCTAAATAGGCTCCAACACCCCCGGAGAAGCAACACAGACAAACAGGCTGTAATAATACGATTTGCCAACAGAAGGTTTAAAATGCAACTGTTGAAGCAAGGGAGGAAACTGAGAGGCTCTGACGTTTTTCTAAATGAGCACCTAACCAAAAGAAATGCAGACATTGCAAGAAAGGCGAGACTCCTGAGGAAACAGGGGAAAATCCAAGACACTTGGATTCAAAAACATAAATAAATATTAAAAGGGGGGGGCCAGTATATCATTAGGGGTCTTGGCTAGGGACCCTTACTGGTACATTTTCTTCCTATTGAAGATTGTAGTTTCTCGCCGGGACTGGGATTTGAACACCTGTCTCCCGCGTGTAAGTCAGTGAAGCTAACCACTGTACTATACCAGCTGATATACAGTAGACAGTATTTGGTAGGCATTTCACTAGGCAACCAAAGCAATGTCCATGGCTTCTTAAGAATTCAACCTTGTTGTCATGTGACTGTGTTTTGAATCGTGAGCAGTCAATCAGAGCATGCTTCCAGAATCCACAGGAAGAGATGAAAGGACTGGGTGTGGTTTGAGGTGTTGTTTGTGGAACAGCTGATTGCTTTACAGTGCATCCTGCTTTCTCTGTATTCACTGCTACTGAAGTAGCAAAGCTGCTGTTTTTGCCTCTTATTGATTTTGGTTCATTTTTGCCCCTTGGGATAGACCTTTTCATTGTGATTTGGTCTTGAATGTCTCCAAACACTCGCCTCACAGCAAGAGGGTCCTGGGTTCGATTCCTGGGTCGGCCCGGGTTCCTTCTGTGTGGAGTTTGCATGTTCTCCCCGTGTAAGCGTGGGTTCTCTCCGGGTTCTCCGGCTTCCTCCCACAGTCCAAAGACATGCAGGATGGGGATAGGTTAATTGGTGACTCTAAATTTCCCGTAGGTGTGAATGTGAGAGTGAATGGTTGTCTGTCTCTACATGTCGGCCCTGCGATAGACTGGCGTCCTGTCCAGGGTGTACCCTGCCTTCGCCCAATGATAGCTGGGATCGGCTCCAGCCCCCCCGTGACCCTAAATACAGGATAAGCGGTAGAAAATGGATGGATGGATGTCTCCAAACAATGGATCCAAAAGCATCTTAGCATGTTTTTCCACAAAATCCACAAAGTGCTGGAGCCTGACTCTCCTTCCGGTTCTCTGTTGTGTCTCAAAAGCTGTGGTTCGCCATCTTTCCCGGAGCTTGTAGGGTAGCTTGGATGCTATTAGCCTTAGGTTTGATGGGATCTCAAGTTCCTCTATTACTGTAAATCTTGCATTACATTACAGCATCCTCTCAAATACATTGCATATGCATGCAGCATTTTCCCATCCTCAGCTTTAATCGCTGTCCAATTCAAGGCTTTCTCCAGGTAAGCTCCAGAAATCTTTATTTCATTTCCAAAGTGCTCTTTTAAAAAGGCGTCTTGCTTCACAGTAGCCCCTGCCTCCATCCATGTGCAAACAGCTGTGAACCAAATCGCTAGGCAAACCAGAGGTCAACTGCTCAAGATAATAGAGTCTGTCCTGATTATTTTTAGTTTTGTCTTCAATCAAGTGTTCAAATGCATGGATAAAAGACTGATATGCCAACGGGTTACCATCAAACACAGACATTTCTCTCACAGGTCATTTAGACAGGTTTTGCTGTGAGACAATCAGTTCTGCTATGTCATGTTGTCTTTGGATAACCACATCCAAGTTATCACGGGCAGCATTAACGCCCCTGTCTGAGTAATCTTGTGCCGTATGGGTTATGGTGTGATTATGATTTGCAGTTTCAGGCTTGTATGTTTGAGTTACATTCTTCATTTGAGGTTTATTTTGTGGGGTGTGTCTCATAGTGGGTGGTCTTGAGAGACTCATGGGGGTAGGTCTGGGAAGACCTAAGATGGTTTGGTGAAGTGGAGTTTTGGGTATGGCACCTAATTGCATAAATTCCACATTGCTCTCCATTGTTTCTGGTTCATGGAGAGAGTCATAATACTCATTCATGCCATCGCCTGGAGCTTCCTGCTCCACCTGCTCGCTTTGAAGAGTCTTTATTTTGGCAGCCGATGCTGCGAGGTCTGAATCCAACTCCATTTTCTCCATCTTTGATTTCAGTTTGGTTTCCTCCAGTTGCAAAGCGAGCTTTTCTTTCAGTGCGGCAGCTCGCCATTGCAGCAGCTTGAACCGCCTTGGCCTTTTTTAACTCTGAGGACACTGAGGAAATGGAAGACGAAGACTTTGATTTGCGTGATACATTTGATATGCTGTCCAGTGGTCCAACTTTTGACTGTGCAATTTCTCTTTTCCATATTTCAACCTCTTTTGCGAAATAATTCAGGTTCATTATTCTGGGTTCATACCAGTCATAATAATCAGTTTCCTTTCCATCCTCTGGTAAGAGTTCTTGCACAGATTTATGAGCATTTATAAATTCATCCACAGCTCCTTTAAACGCTTCAAATGTGTCACTGACTTTCTCAACATTTCCAACATCAGCCATCAAAGCCTTTATTTCATCAATTTCCCCCGTGCACGCTCCCAATCTGCCTCTGCGCGAAGCGAAGCGCGATCTCCGCTCCTCAGACTCAGTTGCGGTCTCAGGTGCTTTGTCCGCTGCTGTCCCCGCTGCTGCCTCAGCTGCGGACTCGGTTGCAATCTCAGGTGTGTCAGACATCATCACAAATTCCTTGAATTAGTGTATCCTTTAAACATCCTTCCAACATCCCCGTGTCATTGCAGTCCACATCCACAGTCCACTACTTTGCATCCCGCAGTGTTCAATTGTTTCTTTGTAGCGCAGCGGCGCATTCATTCATTCATAAAGCCGATCAGCTGATTTTACTCACGGCTTCCTCTTGTGTCGGCGGGGGTTCGCCTGGATCCGCCGATTCTCCGCCGCCAACTCTCCGATTTCCTTGGAGTCTTCAAATGAAATTTTTTGACTTGTTGTGGCTAATCTTGTGTTGCAAAAAAAGTCGATGATCAAAAAACATAAGAGCAGTGTGTGAGGAGGAGGTATACGACTCACTAAATAACAAGCACTCACGGAGAGATAGTTTGGATCAAAAACATTGAGATTTATTTACAGCAAACGATCTCCGGGTTGACTTAAATCAAATCAAATAAAATGTAATTCAGTGGTCAAAAAGCCATATCACTCCTCACTCCTTCCACAGACAAAAGAGAAGCACTGTCCGAACCAGCTGTCCTCACTCCCTAATCACGGGAGGAGGCTCGCCTGACAAGGAGGAGGGCCCTGACCTGTGTGGCTAAAGAGAAACAATAATAAATATATGGTGTAAAAAATAATTATTCTACCATGATCAATCAAAAACAATCAAAAAGAATAATGGTGTCTAAATAGGCTCCAACACCCCCGGAGAAGCAACACAGACAAACAGGCTGTAATAATACGATTTGCCAACAGAAGGTTTAAAATGCAACTGTTGAAGCAAGGGAGGAAACTGAGAGGCTCTGACGTTTTTCTAAATGAGCACCTAACCAAAAGAAATGCAGACATTGCAAGAAAGGCGAGACTCCTGAGGAAACAGGGGAAAATCCAAGACACTTGGATTCAAAAACATAAATAAATATTAATAGGGGGGGGCCGGTATATCATTAGGGGTCTTGGCTAGGGACCCTTACTGGTACATTTTCTTCCTATTGAAGATTGTAGATTCTCGCCGGGACTGGGATTTGAACACCTGTCTCCCGCGTGTAAGTCAGTGAAGCTAACCACTGTACTATACCAGCTGATATACAGTAGACAGTATTTGGTAGGCATTTCACTAGGCAACCAAAGCAATGTCCATGGCTTCTTAAGAATTCAACCTTGTTGTCATGTGACTGTGTTTTGAATCGTGAGCAGTCAGCTCTGTCAGCGCTGTCTGAGTAATCTTGTGCCGTATGGGTTATGGTGTGATTATGATTTGCAGTTTCAGGCTTGTATGTTTGAGTTACATTCTTCATTTGAGGTTTATTTTGTGGGGTGTGTCTCATAGTGGGTGGTCTTGAGAGACTCATGGGGGTAGGTCTGGGAAGACCTAAGATGGTTTGGTGAAGTGGAGTTTTGGGTATGGCACCTAATTGCATAAATTCCACATTGCTCTCCATTGTTTCTGGTTCATGGAGAGAGTCATAATACTCATTCATGCCATCGCCTGGAGCTTCCTGCTCCACCTCCTCGCTTTGAAGAATCTTTATTTTGGCAGCCGATGCTGCGAGGTCTGAATCCAACTCCATTTTCTCCATCTTTGATTTCAGTTTGGTTTCCTCCAGTTGCAAAGCGAGCTTTTCTTTCAGTGCGGCAGCTCGCCATTGCAGCAGCTTGAACCGCCTTGGCCTTTTTTAACTCTGAGGACACTGAGGAAATGGAAGACGAAGACTTTGATTTGCGTGATACATTTGATATGCTGTCCAGTGGTCCAACTTTGACTGTGCAATTTCTCTTTTCCATATTTCAACCTCTTTTGCGAAATAATTCAGGTTCATTATTCTGGGTTCATACCAGTCATAATAATCAGTTTCCTTTCCATCCTCTGGTAAGAGTTCTTGCACAGATTTATGAGCATTTATAAATTCATCCAATGCTCCTTTAAACGCTTCAAATGTGTCACTGACTTTCTCAACATTTCCAACATCAGCCATCAAAGCCTTTATTTCATTCATTTCCCCCGTGCACGCTCCCAATCTGCCTCTGCGCGAAGCGAAGCGCGATCTCCGCTCCTCAGACTCAGTTGCGGTCTCAGGTGCTTTGTCCGCTGCTGTCCCCGCTGCTGCCTCAGCTGCGGACTCGGTTGCAATCTCAGGTGTGTCAGACATCATCACAAATTCCTTGAATTAGTGTATCCTTTAAACATCCTTCCAACATCCCCGTGTCATTGCAGTCCACATCCACAGTCCACTACTTTGCATCCCGCAGTGTTCAATTGTTTCTTTGTAGCGCAGCGGCGCATTCATTCATTCATAAAGCCGATCAGCTGATTTTACTCACGGCTTCCTCTTGTGTCGGCGGGGGTTCGCCTGGATCCGCCGATTCTCCGCCGCCAACTCTCCGATTTCCTTGGAGTCTTCAAATGAAATTTTTTGACTTGTTGTGGCTAATCTTGTGTTGCAAAAAAAGTCGATGATCAAAAAACATAAGAGCAGTGTGTGAGGAGGAGGTATACGACTCACTAAATAACAAGCACTCACGGAGAGATAGTTTGGATCAAAAACATTGAGATTTATTTACAGCAAACGATCTCCGGGTTGACTTAAATCAAATCAAATAAAATGTAATTCAGTGGTCAAAAAGCCATATCACTCCTCACTCCTTCCACAGACAAAAGAGAAGCACTGTCCGAACCAGCTGTCCTCACTCCCTAATCACGGGAGGAGGCTCGCCTGACAAGGAGGAGGGCCCTGACCTGTGTGGCTAAAGAGAAACAATAATAAATATATGGTGTAAAAAATAATTATTCTACCATGATCAATCAAAAACAATCAAAAAGAATAATGGTGTCTAAATAGGCTCCAACACCCCCGGAGAAGCAACACAGACAAACAGGCTGTAATAATACGATTTGCCAACAGAAGGTTTAAAATGCAACTGTTGAAGCAAGGGAGGAAACTGAGAGGCTCTGACGTTTTTCTAAATGAGCACCTAACCAAAAGAAATGCAGACATTGCAAGAAAGGCGAGACTCCTGAGGAAACAGGGGAAAATCCAAGACACTTGGATTCAAAAACATAAATAAATATTAATAGGGGGGGGCCGGTATATCATTAGGGGTCTTGGCTAGGGACCCTTACTGGTACATTTTCTTCCTATTGAAGATTGTAGATTCTCGCCGGGACTGGGATTTGAACACCTGTCTCCCGCGCGTGTAAGTCAGTGAAGCTAACCACTGTACTATACCAGCTGATATACAGTAGACAGTATTTGGTAGGCATTTCACTAGGCAACCAAAGCAATGTCCATGGCTTCTTAAGAATTCAACCTTGTTGTCATGTGACTGTGTTTTGAATCGTGAGCAGTCAGCTCTGTCAGCGCTGTCTGAGTAATCTTGTGCCGTATGGGTTATGGTGTGATTATGATTTGCAGTTTCAGGCTTGTATGTTTGAGTTACATTCTTCATTTGAGGTTTATTTTGTGGGGTGTGTCTCATAGTGGGTGGTCTTGAGAGACTCATGGGGGTAGGTCTGGGAAGACCTAAGATGGTTTGGTGAAGTGGAGTTTTGGGTATGGCACCTAATTGCATAAATTCCACATTGCTCTCCATTGTTTCTGGTTCATGGAGAGAGTCATAATACTCATTCATGCCATCGCCGGGAGCTTCCTGCTCCACCTCCTCGCTTTGAAGAATCTTTATTTTGGCAGCCGATGCTGCGAGGTCTGAATCCAACTCCATTTTCTCCATCTTTGATTTCAGTTTGGTTTCCTCCAGTTGCAAAGCGAGCTTTTCTTTCAGTGCGGCAGCTCGCCATTGCAGCAGCTTGAACCGCCTTGGCCTTTTTTAACTCTGAGGACACTGAGGAAATGGAAGACGAAGACTTTGATTTGCGTGATACATTTGATATGCTGTCCAGTGGTCCAACTTTGACTGTGCAATTTCTCTTTTCCATATTTCAACCTCTTTTGCGAAATAATTCAGGTTCATTATTCTGGGTTCATACCAGTCATAATAATCAGTTTCCTTTCCATCCTCTGGTAAGAGTTCTTGCACAGATTTATGAGCATTTATAAATTCATCCAATGCTCCTTTAAACGCTTCAAATGTGTCACTGACTTTCTCAACATTTCCAACATCAGCCATCAAAGCCTTTATTTCATTCATTTCCCCCGTGCACGCTCCCAATCTGCCTCTGCGCGAAGCGAAGCGCGATCTCCGCTCCTCAGACTCAGTTGCGGTCTCAGGTGCTTTGTCCGCTGCTGTCCCCGCTGCTGCCTCAGCTGCGGACTCGGTTGCAATCTCAGGTGTGTCAGACATCATCACAAATTCCTTGAATTAGTGTATCCTTTAAACATCCTTCCAACATCCCCGTGTCATTGCAGTCCACATCCACAGTCCACTACTTTGCATCCCGCAGTGTTCAATTGTTTCTTTGTAGCGCAGCGGCGCATTCATTCATTCATAAAGCCGATCAGCTGATTTTACTCACGGCTTCCTCTTGTGTCGGCGGGGGTTCGCCTGGATCCGCCGATTCTCCGCCGCCAACTCTCCGATTTCCTTGGAGTCTTCAAATGAAATTTTTTGACTTGTTGTGGCTAATCTTGTGTTGCAAAAAAAGTCGATGATCAAAAAACATAAGAGCAGTGTGTGAGGAGGAGGTATACGACTCACTAAATAACAAGCACTCACGGAGAGATAGTTTGGATCAAAAACATTGAGATTTATTTACAGCAAACGATCTCCGGGTTGACTTAAATCAAATCAAATAAAATGTAATTCAGTGGTCAAAAAGCCATATCACTCCTCACTCCTTCCACAGACAAAAGAGAAGCACTGTCCGAACCAGCTGTCCTCACTCCCTAATCACGGGAGGAGGCTCGCCTGACAAGGAGGAGGGCCCTGACCTGTGTGGCTAAAGAGAAAACAATAATAAATATATGGTGTAAAAAATAATTATTCTACCATGATCAATCAAAAAACAATCAAAAAGAATAATGGTGTCTAAATAGGCTCCAACACCCCCGGAGAAGCAACACAGACAAACAGGCTGTAATAATACGATTTGCCAACAGAAGGTTTAAAATGCAACTGTTGAAGCAAGGGAGGAAACTGAGAGGCTCTGACGTTTTTCTAAATGAGCACCTAACCAAAAAGAAATGCAGACATTGCAAGAAAGGCGAGACTCCTGAGGAAACAGGGGAAAATCCAAGACACTTGGATTCAAAAACATAAATAAATATTAATAGGGGGGGGCCGGTATATCATTAGGGGTCTTGGCTAGGGACCCTTACTGGTACATTTTCTTCCTATTGAAGATTGTAGATTCTCGCCGGGACTGGGATTTGAACACCTGTCTCCCGCGCGTGTAAGTCAGTGAAGCTAACCACTGTACTATACCAGCTGATATACAGTAGACAGTATTTGGTAGGCATTTCACTAGGCAACCAAAGCAATGTCCATGGCTTCTTAAGAATTCAACCTTGTTGTCATGTGACTGTGTTTTGAATCGTGAGCAGTCAGCTCTGTCAGCGCTGTCTGAGTAATCTTGTGCCGTATGGGTTATGGTGTGATTATGATTTGCAGTTTCAGGCTTGTATGTTTGAGTTACATTCTTCATTTGAGGTTTATTTTGTGGGGTGTGTCTCATAGTGGGTGGTCTTGAGAGACTCATGGGGGTAGGTCTGGGAAGACCTAAGATGGTTTGGTGAAGTGGAGTTTTGGGTATGGCACCTAATTGCATAAATTCCACATTGCTCTCCATTGTTTCTGGTTCATGGAGAGAGTCATAATACTCATTCATGCCATCGCCGGAGCTTCCTGCTCCACCTCCTCGCTTTGAAGAATCTTTATTTTGGCAGCCGATGCTGCGAGGTCTGAATCCAACTCCATTTTCTCCATCTTTGATTTCAGTTTGGTTTCCTCCAGTTGCAAAGCGAGCTTTTCTTTCAGTGCGGCAGCTCGCCATTGCAGCAGCTTGAACCGCCTTGGCCTTTTTTAACTCTGAGGACACTGAGGAAATGGAAGACGAAGACTTTGATTTGCGTGATACATTTGATATGCTGTCCAGTGGTCCAACTTTGACTGTGCAATTTCTCTTTTCCATATTTCAACCTCTTTTGCGAAATAATTCAGGTTCATTATTCTGGGTTCATACCAGTCATAATAATCAGTTTCCTTTCCATCCTCTGGTAAGAGTTCTTGCACAGATTTATGAGCATTTATAAATTCATCCACAGCTCCTTTAAACGCTTCAAATGTGTCACTGACTTTCTCAACATTTCCAACATCAGCCATCAAAGCCTTTATTTCATCAATTTCCCCCGTGCACGCTCCCAATCTGCCTCTGCGCGAAGCGAAGCGCGATCTCCGCTCCTCAGACTCAGTTGCGGTCTCAGGTGCTTTGTCCGCTGCTGTCCCCGCTGCTGCCTCAGCTGCGGACTCGGTTGCAATCTCAGGTGTGTCAGACATCATCACAAATTCCTTGAATTAGTGTATCCTTTAAACATCCTTCCAACATCCCCGTGTCATTGCAGTCCACATCCACAGTCCACTACTTTGCATCCCGCAGTGTTCAATTGTTTCTTTGTAGCGCAGCGGCGCATTCATTCATTCATAAAGCCGATCAGCTGATTTTACTCACGGCTTCCTCTTGTGTCGGCGGGGGTTCGCCTGGATCCGCCGATTCTCCGCCGCCAACTCTCCGATTTCCTTGGAGTCTTCAAATGAAATTTTTTGACTTGTTGTGGCTAATCTTGTGTTGCAAAAAAAGTCGATGATCAAAAAACATAAGAGCAGTGTGTGAGGAGGAGGTATACGACTCACTAAATAACAAGCACTCACGGAGAGATAGTTTGGATCAAAAACATTGAGATTTATTTACAGCAAACGATCTCCGGTTGACTTAAATCAAATCAAATAAAATGTAATTCAGTGGTCAAAAAGCCATATCACTCCTCACTCCTTCCACAGACAAAAGAGAAGCACTGTCCGAACCAGCTGTCCTCACTCCCTAATCACGGGAGGAGGCTCGCCTGACAAGGAGGAGGGCCCTGACCTGTGTGGCTAAAGAGAAACAATAATAAATATATGGTGTAAAAAATAATTATTCTACCATGATCAATCAAAAACAATCAAAAAGAATAATGGTGTCTAAATAGGCTCCAACACCCCCGGAGAAGCAACACAGACAAACAGGCTGTAATAATACGATTTGCCAACAGAAGGTTTAAAATGCAACTGTTGAAGCAAGGGAGGAAACTGAGAGGCTCTGACGTTTTTCTAAATGAGCACCTAACCAAAAGAAATGCAGACATTGCAAGAAAGGCGAGACTCCTGAGGAAACAGGGGAAAATCCAAGACACTTGGATTCAAAAACATAAATAAATATTAATAGGGGGGGGCCGGTATATCATTAGGGGTCTTGGCTAGGGACCCTTACTGGTACATTTTCTTCCTATTGAAGATTGTAGATTCTCGCCGGGACTGGGATTTGAACACCTGTCTCCCGCGCGTGTAAGTCAGTGAAGCTAACCACTGTACTATACCAGCTGATATACAGTAGACAGTATTTGGTAGGCATTTCACTAGGCAACCAAAGCAATGTCCATGGCTTCTTAAGAATTCAACCTTGTTGTCATGTGACTGTGTTTTGAATCGTGAGCAGTCAATCAGAGCATGCTTCCAGAATCCACAGGAAGAGATGAAAGGACTGGGTGTGGTTTGAGGTGTTGTTTGTGGAACAGCTGATTGCTTTACAGTGCATCCTGCTTTCTCTGTATTCACTGCTACTGAAGTAGCAAAGCTGCTGTTTTTGCCTCTTATTGATTTTGGTTCATTTTTGCCCCTTGGGATAGACCTTTTCATTGTGATTTGGTCTTGAATGTCTCCAAACAATGGATCCAAAAGCATCTTAGCATGTTTTTCCACAAAATCCACAAAGTGCTGGAACCTGACTCTCCTTCCGGTTCTCTCCTTCACAGGTCATTTAGACAGGTTTTGCTGTGAGACAATCAGTTCTGCTATGTCATGTTGTCTTTGGATAACCACATCCAAGTTATCACGGGCAGCATTAACGCCCCTGTCTGAGTAATCTTGTGCCGTATGGGTTATGGTGTGATTATGATTTGCAGTTTCAGGCTTGTATGTTTGAGTTACATTCTTCATTTGAGGTTTATTTTGTGGGGTGTGTCTCATAGTGGGTGGTCTTGAGAGACTCATGGGGGTAGGTCTGGGAAGACCTAAGATGGTTTGGTGAAGTGGAGTTTTGGGTATGGCACCTAATTGCATAAATTCCACATTGCTCTCCATTGTTTCTGGTTCATGGAGAGAGTCATAATACTCATTCATGCCATCGCCTGGAGCTTCCTGCTCCACCTCCTCGCTTTGAAGAATCTTTATTTTGGCAGCCGATGCTGCGAGGTCTGAATCCAACTCCATTTTCTCCATCTTTGATTTCAGTTTGGTTTCCTCCAGTTGCAAAGCGAGCTTTTCTTTCAGTGCGGCAGCTCGCCATTGCAGCAGCTTGAACCGCCTTGGCCTTTTTTAACTCTGAGGACACTGAGGAAATGGAAGACGAAGACTTTGATTTGCGTGATACATTTGATATGCTGTCCAGTGGTCCAACTTTGACTGTGCAATTTCTCTTTTCCATATTTCAACCTCTTTTGCGAAATAATTCAGGTTCATTATTCTGGGTTCATACCAGTCATAATAATCAGTTTCCTTTCCATCCTCTGGTAAGAGTTCTTGCACAGATTTATGAGCATTTATAAATTCATCCAATGCTCCTTTAAACGCTTCAAATGTGTCACTGACTTTCTCAACATTTCCAACATCAGCCATCAAAGCCTTTATTTCATTCATTTCCCCCGTGCACGCTCCCAATCTGCCTCTGCGCGAAGCGAAGCGCGATCTCCGCTCCTCAGACTCAGTTGCGGTCTCAGGTGCTTTGTCCGCTGCTGTCCCCGCTGCTGCCTCA
>JARXKY010000086.1:0-24804 GCA_029853015.1 Chelidonichthys spinosus
GATGAAGATATCTGGCTGAGGCCAAGGACAAGGTTAGGAATTTTGACTCATGTGGATAGTGTGAAAAGTGATGAGCTTTGCGAAGTGCAGTTTAGAAGAATCTCAGCTGACACTGAACAAATTAGTATTGACAAATGCCCTGAAACATCAGCAGATGTACAGTCCATCCTCACTGAACTAAATGTAGGTGGTAGCCCAGAACAGCAAGCACAGTTGGCTTTGTTGTTGGAGCAGTACTCTTTTGTGTTTGCAAAAGAGGATGATGACTTGGGTTACACTGATAAAGTACAACATGAGGTCCATCTTACAGATGACATAACTGTGACACAGCCGTACAGACGCATCCCACCAACACAGTACAGTAAAGTCAGGGAACATATTGGCAAGCTGTTAAAGAAAGGGGTCATCCAAGAAAGCACCAGTGCTTATGCTTCGCCGATAGTACTTGCGAGAAAGGCAGATGGCAGTCTGAGACTGTGTCGATTACCGAAAACTCAACTCAAAGACAAGACGTGATGCATTTCCTCTTCCGAGGATAGATGAGAGTATTGATTCACTGAGGGGTTCCAAGTTCTTTACAACCATCGATCTGGCGAGTGGATACCATCAGGTGTTGACTTGCTGCAGGGGAGTATGTAACCGAGTGGTAAAACCCGGCATGTTTGTGTTTACACTTTGGTTGTTAAATACCTGAGAAATGCAAAGTTTATTTCATATGTCATTTGTTGATTTATTTTGATTGTGCCATTTCTATTTGTTAAAACTGTGAAGGAGATTGTAAACTTGACTTGTTTCGCCACAGTCAGTTCTTAAATATGGTCACTAGAGGGCAGCATTTAGCCTGGGGATTTGTTACTGCGCAAAGTGCATTATGGGTTTTGTTTTGATGCGTGTGGACCACGGAGAGATTTCAGCCAGGAAGGGCGGTGATGTGATGCCATTATGTGAGGAAGAAGGTACAAAACGAACAAACTGTTACATATCGGTGTATAAAACCCTTAAATAAAGGTACCTGTTGATATTTGTAACCGATGATTGTATTTACTGTTGATCTCTGCGGATTTTGGGCACGAGTCGCCGATGCACTAATGTTCAATGACATAAGCATGCTAGTGTGACGGGGAAACCAGAGTTGCAGTTGTTGGTTCTTGAACACACCCTTGTGTTCAGGCCAACCCCTTTCCACTGCCTCCTAATTAGACTGAGGGCATTTACAGTTTTTCTCAGTCGCTTTGGTACAATTCTCGAATCAGCCTCGCTATTAGCAAAACAGTAAGTGCATTTCTCAAAACAATTCGGACAAATGGCAGAACACCATGGATTGCCTGCAAAAGCCAGTCTCTTGCTCAAAATCCTTAGTTCATCTCTCAAAATTAAATATCTGTGTCAATGAACATGTCAGTGCCATCAGAAGGGCAAGTCCTTGTGTCATTGTGTATGGATAAGACAGTCAAATTGTTTAGTCATGTTGTCAATATCACAGTGAACTCTGGAGGGATGTTCTGATGTAAACTATGGCTAAATTTTTGATGACAATTACTGTATTGTACTGTAAATAGTAAGTTACACCTTAGTGTATGTGGGAGATTGTTTGCAAAAGGACAGGACAAGATTCACATTTACGCTTTTACTTTTTGTATTGTAATTTGTTGACAGTTGACAGATTGTTACAGTATACAAAAAGGAAAAGACAACACTGCACAGCACAAAGAAAAAAAGTAGAAATGTAAACATAGGACAATCTCCTCAGGGAAAACTGTACATGCAGTGTTGTAGGAATTACAGTGCAGTCTTCCTACACCTCCTGACGTTCCTGTATGTTGGGCCACATATTTTCATCTACATCACAACGAATATCTTCTCTTGCGATGCAGCGTGGAAAGAATCTTTTTGAGTGTCTTATCCAGCCTCTGCAGGCATCTGCTGTGATGTCATCACACGCAGCATCCATGGCAGCCAGAAGGGTCATCTGGGTATGGGGCTGGCGATCATAAACTTTCCATCTCCATGCTGAGAAAAATTCTTCAATGGGGTTGAGGAATGGGGAGTAGGGTGAGAGGAACTCCATCTTCATCCTGTTGTGGTTTGCAAACCATTGCCTGATGATATTGGAGCGATGGAAGCTGACATTGTCCCAAACTATCACATACATTGGCAAGTCATCTCCAATCTGACCCCTCTCTTGTTCAGGGATGAGATCCCTGTAGAGAGTGTCTAAAAATGTGACAAGATGCTCTGTATTGTATGGCCCAATAATGGGAATATGCGTTAGCACCCCATTCTCAGATATAGCTGCACCCATTGTTATGTTCCCACCCCGTTGGCCTGGCACATCAACTGTAGCTCTGTGGCCAATGATATTTCGACCTCACCTTCTGCGTTTGGTAAGGTTGAAGCCAGCCTCATCCATGTAGATGAAGTTGTGTGGTGGTTCACTGGCTTCCAGTTCCATTATACGCTATATCCAGAAGATACAAAATGAATTTTATGAATTACTGTACAAACATTTTCATTTTGGACAAGATACAGTTACATCAAACGTAAACAGCACACATTGCCTCTTCATTTCTACAGCCATAGCAAATGTGTAGTGTGTACCACTATATGATGCTGTATTGTTTACTGTACTGTGAGGTACAGTTACTGGATGCTCATGCATGTTTTACCTGTACATACTGGTAGCGGAGCTCCTTCACTCTTTCGCTATTTCTTTCAAATGGAACAGTGTACAGCTGCTTCATTCTCATTTGGTGTCTTTTCAGCACCCTGTCAATGGTTGAGATGCTGACAGTTTGGATGTTTTCAAATATGTTGTTGTCTTCTATAATGGCAGTTCTTATCTCCCTTAGTCTTATGGCATTGTTTTCGATAACCATGGTACAAATAGCCTCCTCCTGTTCAGGTGTGAAAAGGGGCCCTCTGCCACCCCCGTGAAGTTGTCTTGCAGTCCTATGTGGAAAAAAATATAGTGTAAATATAAAATATATATAGTGCAAAACACAAAATTGAGTCCAGTAAAATACATATACATGGACTGTATACTGTAAAAATGGAATAACGCATACGGTATTAGCCTACAGTACAGTACGTATTGTTAGATTACATACCTGTTCTCTCGACGAAAAGTCTGAATGATTGAGGACACAGTTGTTCTCCCAACATTTGGCTGCACCCTTCGACCAGCCTCGGCCATTGTAAGCCCATGATTGAGAACATGGTCTACAAGTGTGGCCCTTATCTCATCAGGCACGCGCATATGTCCTCGGCCTCTTCTGCCTCTTCCTCTGTTTTCCCTCCCAACTCCTCCGCCACGCAGCCTGATTCCTCTTCCTCTTCTTCTTCTCACTGGCTGTTGACCCCTTCCAATTTGTCCTTCCATTGTCAGACATTGTAAAATTGTGTTGTGCTCTGGCTTTATATATACTTGCCAGTTGATTGTTCATGACATGCAATTTCATTAGAAATCACCTGGGAATCACCTGGGAGCAATTTACCAATTACTATAGGACAGATTTAGAAAAAAAGTTAAAAAAAAAAAAAAAAGTTAAATGGAATTGTATATGAATATGCTTGACATATTGTGAAAACTTGTTCAAGCATTTTGCATGTAAAGACATACGCGATGAACTAATGCCTAAATGTTGTGGGTGGTGAGACTATTCAACAGAGACCCATTATAATGCATTTTGATCAAAATGACATAAGCAATTGATAATGTAGGAAACAGTAGAGAATTGTACATAATCATTTGCATGGATGGACCAAAGCATTTGCAACTTGTTCAAAGGAATGAGAATTTGCTTTTTTGATGTGCACAAGTGACACAATGATGTGAAGATTGAACAGGTAGTTTTGAGAATTTCAGTTCTGATCTGAGAATTGTACCAAATCGACTGAGAAAAACTGTAAGTCACCTGTGACCTCTTGGCTGTCTTTGTCTCTCTCTGGCTGCTGTGTGGGCTTCCTCTGACTCTGAGGTAGGAAATAGAGCCACTAGTTTAAATGTTACTTTAAACCAATTATATGTAGTGACCAGGTTGCAATTGTTTGCCACAGCTCTCCTCTCCCTCTCTTCCCCGGTCTTACTGGTGTCTGCATCTACTAATGAACGACTGGAGTTCTCCAATGTGGGTACTCATTAGCTGGTACCTGGGTTAGCCGGTGCACCTTTTTATTAAGGTAGGCTTTGTGATTTTGACCTGTAAGCAGACAAATTGAATTGAAATGCATGTTTGGTTTTATTATAATTAACTGACCTTTCTTGAATTTATAGGTCATTGTCAGCTGCTGTTTTGCCTTGCTTTTAGTGTTGCTTTTATTGTTGATTATTGTTAGTCTGGACCAACTGGTGTTTTTGTTGTTTGTGTTAATGTTTGTTTTGCTTTATTTCTTTTAGTGGCATTAGTCGGCTTATAGCGGAGGCTAGTCACGATAGAGTGGTTCCCTTCACCGTTTGTAGTGTTAAAGCGCACCGGGACACAGTTGCAGTGTGCACCATTTGCAGTGATTTGCCGTGAGCACGCGTGGTGGGTAAGTTGTTGCACCTCTGGAACACATCCTTAGGTAGGCTGCCTCCCTGTAGTTGGCTTCTGTCCACTCCTTTTTGTTAATTTCAGAATAAGTGTCACCAAAATAGTAATTTTAGTGTTTTTATAAAAGAATCCCCTGTTAATAAAATTTGTTATACTTTCCTAATTTGATTCATCTTTTTTGTGCCATTAATCCCCTTTGTTTACAGATATCTCCAGTTATTTAATTAATTCAATTGAAACAAATAAATTTGGCTTTATTTGGAAACCACGTCTCTGTCTTGTCTTAGTATACGAACTTGTGTTGTCTGTGAAAGTATTGAGGTCTTATTCAGAATTTCATAGGATATTTCCTGGGGTGAAACTCCCCAGGTGGCGTTGTTTGGGTCAGGTTCTGGTGGCCTCCAGCCACACATTCACCTCGCCACACTAGCTAGTGAAACGCCGTGCGGTGTGATGTTGAGTTTGAATGTGAGCAATGCAGTTTTAACTACAGTTATTTTGTTTAGATACAAGGACTAAAGACTGGGGAAATCTATGGTGAAAGGTCTTTTGCCAGATAGTCTGATTTCCCTAATGAGTACTATGTCATTGTGACATCCTAGGAATTGGTTGAGACGGGCAGAAAATTAGTCCCCTATAAATTCACAAAGAATGAAATGTGCCGAATTATGTGTTGACATTTAATAAATTGCAAAACGTAGGTGATAGTAGCTTCTAATAACAGACGATGCAATAACATTATTATCTCTTTTGTCATTTGCTTATCGCAGGATATCCTTGAATGGAAAACATCCCGTCAGTTCTTTTATTGGCGCCTGCGGCGCCTGCTGCTGGAGGACACGGTGAAGAGCAAGATCCAAGCAGCCAACAGCGAGCTGACAGACGGCCAGATCCAGGCGATGCTGCTCCGCTGGTTTGTGGAGGCCGTTAAGGTAAAACCCACCGCTTACTTATCGGCTTCGTTTTACAGTCGCTCAATATTCACTGACTTGTGAATATGTGAACTGGACTTTGTATTGAACTCAACATGAATTATTTAAAGCAGCATACCTACATGATGAGTGTATTGATGATGATACAATTTATTCAGCTTGCACCGATTCTTTATATCTACTTAATTTGAGTGATCAGTTTGTGGTTCTGTAGAGTTTTAAAAGGGTAAATAATTACCATATAATTACTCCAAACATCTTCTACAATAAAATCCAAATCGAAGTAAAGCTAAGAGATTGAATATGGGCCCCCCCACCCCCCCAGTCACTTTCACACCAAAACAAAAGTCTGTGATAAAGCATGAGCAGCACATTTGCTGGGACTTTTAAAAATGTGTTTTTAGATCCACGCAGTTGAAGTATCTCCTCATATCCAAAGACATCATGTCCAGCCTTCTGTGAGAGACTTTGATTATAGTTCAGAATTAGCCATTTAATGCTGGCAGCAATCCGTCATTTCAGGGGAGTGTGTCGACGCTCAAGTAAACACCCTCTTAGCCCCTGGGAATGATTACAGACGCCTTTTCTTTTTATCCTGAAACCCCTATCCCGTCCCCTCAAGGTGCACCAGATAAAGAAATAGTAAGCAGTCCTATTAAATCATGGTGATGGAATTAAGATGGTCTGATAGCTGGTAGTTAATGAAAATAAACATCCCTCAGAGATTTTTTTTATTTTTATTTAACCTTTATTTATCCAGGAAAGGATCCATTGAGATTTGACAATCTCTTTTCCAAGGATGTCCTGGTCAGGAAGCATTACAAAACAATCAGACCAAACAGGCGAGAAAATACATAGCAAGTGTGATGGGAATTTTTCATTTAGTAGTTCATTATAGTATAATTAGTAGTTTGAGTAGTTTTAACTCATACTATTCCATGTGTGTCATGAGGTCACCTGTATTCTGCACTTATGTCATGTCATGTGTTACATGAGTTGTAAAATGCATCTTGAGACACCAGCACAGCTGGCAAGTCACTATGGATCTATGGACACTGATGAGTGGTTCAAACACCACATTCTGGACAAAGTTCTCCGTCTACACAAACAACGGAACAATGCTTCTCTGATGACACATCACAAACATCTGTATAAAAAGCCCTTCTCAAGACTGAAGAATTGGTCAGACTCTTAAGGAGTCTGCCCCTAGCTGGCCAGATAGTTTGCTCTGAAGCTGTATGTCGGTGATGCAGTCCGCTTGGACCCCCTGTTTGCGAGGGCTTTGACTTATTCAACTTTGTCTGTTTACAGTCTGTCTGTAGCGACTGCTAGCCTGTTTTGGACTCTTTATAGAATAAATGACTAAAAGCGCTGTTAGGAGTTGTATTCTTATTTCTCATCAGGTGATCATAAACTGATTTCCACCACAGCAAGAGCAAGGTAGCAAAGGAATAATGATAATTTATACAATAAAAGAGACCCCAAAAGTGCAATACAATTTGAAAGCTAAGAGTCACAGGAACGACTGGTGATTAAATGTTCAGAGAGACATTTTTTAAAGCCAGAAAGAGGGATGAGAGTTCCAATCCTCATCTTGACTTGCAGGTCATTCCAAGACCAAGGCCCAGAGTAGGAGAGGGTCCTCATCCCTAACTCTGTCCTCATTAAGGGAACCTTGAATCGCAACCAGCTATTAGCTCTAAGATCATGTGTCATTTGAACAGCAATAAACTTTGAGCAGAGGTATGGAGGCAGTTTGCCTTAAATAGCCTTATATAGAAGAATATACCAGTGCTGTAACCTCCGGGTGTTAAAGGGGGAAAAACCAGCGAGTGTGTATAAAGTGCAATGGTGAGTCCTGTAAGCAGGACCTGTTATGTAACTCAAGGCAGTATGGTAAATGGGATCCAGTTTGGCTAGGGTGGACGGGCAGGCAAATCTACAGATGGCATCGCCAAAGCCAAGCTGTGATAGAAATAAACTGGTGACTAAACGCTTAAGGGCAACAGTAGAAAAGCACGATTTGGATCTGTATAAGAAGCTCACTAAGAATTTGAGCTTTATTGTTAAGTAGGAGATGTGATGTTTGACGTTGTGATCCTTATCTAGCCAGATGCCCAGATATTTATATTTGTCTACAGCCTCTATGACGGTGCTTTCCAATGCCTTAAATGGAGGTAGGGTGGTTGTGAGATTATGGTTAAAGAACATGATTTTGGTTTTGTTAGCATTGAGGACTAACTTGGCATCTAGGAGAGCTTGCTGCAGGAGGGTAAAATCAGTCTGCAGGTTAGTGTATGGGTTTAATGAGCTCTTTAAGATATGATGCTGCCTGTCCATTAAGAGCCTTGTAAGTGAGGAGAAGGATTTTAAATTCTATTCTGGATTGTACTGGGAGCCAGTGCAGAGAAGCTAATACAGGAGAAATGTGATCCCTTCTTCTGGTTTTAGTCAGAACACGAGCTGCAGCATTCTGGACCAGCTGGAGAGATTTAAGAGATTTATTAGAGCAGCCTGATAATAAAGAATTACAATAGTCCAGCCTTGAGGTAACAAATGCATGGATGAGTTTTTCTGCATCTTTTTGAGACAGCATTGGCCTAATTTAGTCACTCTCATCCACGTACTGATTTAATTTGCCCAAAAGAGGTCGCTGTTCTCCCTTTGAATATCTCGTCATGGTTTTGAGGAGAGTTGTTGTTGAGTTTCAATGTTTTCCTGCCAATTTAAATAGCTCTTCGTACATACTGTAATATTAAAAGAATGTAAAATGCTGGAAAACAAGTCCTTGGGTCCTTTCATGCCCTAAACACATCTGTTACAAAGGCTAACAACATTTTTGGAAATATCTACAAATGAGAAACTGTCTTAAAATTTAAAGTAATCATAGATAATCCAATTATGGGGAAAAAAAATGTTTCTCTTTGATTTTAGCGGAGTCACTGGATGAAATCCTGCAACTTTCTGTGGCTAAAAGAATTCACTCAGAACCCCACATGTATATGTATGACATGAGGGTGCATGCTGGAGAGAAACCACATGTTTGTAAGAATTGTGGCCAGGGGTGTACCAGTGGAGGGATGTGCTACAGGCATGCAAAATACTGTGAGGAATTGCCATTTTTCTTTTTCGAAATGATTTGAATTGATCGTTCATCATGTTGAGGTTTAACTTTGTTGCAGCTAAACGGCTGCATATTTCTTATATATTGACTGTAAATCCAGAGGAACAGGAATACATTTTGATTTTTAACAAATACCTACATTTTGCTTCTATGAATTGTTTTCCAAATGGTTGAAATATGATCTTATTCAGCACTGTGCAGCACGCCTGCACTGACGGATCTTACTGGATGTGTTTATGGAGCATTGTAAGATGATGCTCCTGTAATACAGCAACATTGGTTCAGGAGTGGTTCAGGAAACATTCTTGAAAGTAGTTGATGACTATCACTATTCATTTCCCGCTGAAGTGGACGCACTCATACATAAACACCTCTTTGACCGTCTCCCTCGCCAGTGTAAAATAGGACTGTTTATTTAAGTACTGTTGTATGGGGGACTGATCTAGAGGTTACACCGCGCTCGCGGACCAGTTGAGATAACGTTACAGTTGTGAGATGATGACTGCACTCATGCAATAAAGTTCAAGTAAGCAAGACTGCTTGAATCGTCCATTGTGTATAGTCCAGATAGAGACGGAACACAATGAAACAGCCAGCAGCCTATTGAAACAGCGCCACCAGCCCTCTGACTCTCTGCTGTGGCTGATGTTGCACACTTCAATAAAGACGCCGTGTGGCTTCATTCAATTGTTTTACTGGACAGTCTGAGAAAACACAGTGCAATACAGTTCTGCTTCTGTCCAGCCGGATGCAGAATACATACTGTGTGTATGGGCTGTGTTTCCTCGACAGGGTTGCTCATTTGTGGGGATACTCCCTCTTGTGGCGTAACGACGCCACTACACCCCTGTATTGCCTGATGGAAGAACAAGAGCACAGTGATTATTTTAGATAAAATAACAGAAAATATAAATATGAAATAAATAAAATATATGAGTGTCCCTTTTATAAACATCTGAACTTATTGACCTCACAGTATGATGATGTAGTTAAACATGAAAATATCCATTATTACAAATAATGACTGTGCTTTTAACACGTTTTAGAAGTGTTCCACAGCATGGAGCACAGTAGCAAAGCTGACATTGTAAAGCTGAAATGTGACTTTCACTTCTCAGACGCATTTTTCCATTCATAACTTGTGACCAAGAATTTAGGTATTTCTACTTTTTCAGGGCAAGTTTACGTTATTTTTTCTAAAAGCATCCCAATTTCCTAACATGCATACATGTTGGAAAAGTGTATAAATAGCATGTTTACGTATCAAACCTTTAAAAGATGAATCGAGCGTCATAGTTTACATTACATACAATCTGTTATTACATGATGCACTCATGGTTTTCTTACATTTGCTGATTTAAATGTTATGTGCGTTATGAGTTGTCCACGTCCCGTATGCCAAAAAGAAGAACAATTTATGGCCGTTCTAAACTTGTCGTTTTCTTCTTTTCTTTTTTACAGAAGGACAACACGGTGGCTGGATAATACCACAGTGACGGACCCTCAAAGAATTGTAGCCCCTCGTCACAAAATGATTCCTGTTGAAGATATTCTTTGTTGTCAACATTCGACGGAACGAATGAAGACGTCCTCTCAGTCACCAGCAAGAGTCGACTGCTGGAGATCAGGGGGTGAGAGTGCAGCTCCCTTTTCTCCACTTCGAGAGTTAGACTGTTTGTGTTTTTGGCCCACTCATTGAGTTTGATAAACAGCCACGAGATGGACGAGAACATGTGTAAATACCTTGCATTGGAGTAAGTCTGTATTTTTGCATCAGTCAAGTTCATTTCTGACTGAAGTCGTTTGATATTCAAAGCTGTATGCAGAAAAGCCCACTGATACTGTGAGTGGATCACAGTTCATGTGATCAATAGCTTTATTTTCTATTTTCCTTGTTTTGATGATTTATGTCAAACTGCCTGTTGCACCATAATTTTCTCTGCTCAGATTTCTTAGTTTCTTTCTGCCATGTGTTCAGTATTGTGTGTTTTTTCTGGACATTTATTCATTTTCAATGAAGTAGTGAGATCAAAGCCAGCTGAAAGAAACAGAATCTCAACTGCATATTATAATGAATGTATCATCTGAGCTTACCTTCTACTTAGTGTCCCCCAGCAAAGTGGGGCTCACCAAACAGACTCCCCTGTAGTTAATTCAGTATTTAGAATCATGTAGATCATACTCACATCTGATAAATTATGTTTCTGCTTTATGTTTGTGGCTGGAACCATATGCTTGTTAATGGTGGCAATCAATAGAGAGCAGCCATTTGGTCCATGTATGAGGTTTACAGCATTAGGGTTAGAAGGACCTTTTTGTTGACTTTAGTTTTCCTTTCCCAGTCTGTTTTTTTATATAGTTGACTAAACCAAGAGCATTCCCATGATTTGTGTCTGAGGAGCATCTACTACTATTAATGCCTTCAAAAAACCTTTAGGAAAGAAAAGCCTCGTGTGTATTCAGTTAAAACCTGCAGCCCGAATGACCTTGAACAAGTAAGATTTAGATAATAAAAACAAAATGCTCTGCTATTTAGCCAAAAATAATATGTAAGCATCTGGTTGAGGTAAAATAGTTGGCCTATAAGTGCATGTTTTCTCATTGGAGTCTGAGCCACCTGTTAAAGCATGCTCTCTTTTGTTATCAGTGTTAGCGTTGGGAGATTGGAAGAAGAACTGAAGTCCCGACTATTCTTTGGTGCAGAATACATGTCTTTGCACAAAGTAATCACTAGTGATGATTGCAATCATATTTATAGTATTATTGAGGTTATTTACATCGCTATATAACAACATGAATATTTACACAATTTTATGATTATTATGATTAATAATAATCATAATAATAATAACATATTATCATTAGTCATGTTTTTGTATTATATTTAATATTATAGTCATTAATATTGGTATATTTTGTATTGGGTATTATAATAATGTATACATAATATGTTAATATTAACAGCTAAAATAATAGTAATTGTTATTACTATTATTATTATTATTATTATTATTATTGGTTTAATTCATCTTAATGCTGTTTTCATCTCTGTTCAGTAACTGAAGAATAAACAGCCTCATATTTTCAATCATTTAGTTTCCGATCACAAAAATGTATTGATTTTTAAACTGTTTTTCAGCCACATATTGAATATACTTATACTATGTATGTTTGAAGTCAAAACATATTTATTTTTTTTTTATTTTAACATTGGCTACTTTAAACAGGATTATTGCTTGGTTTAAATCAATGATAAATCCTTATACTTTGAATTTCTTCCCCCTCAGTTGGTGCCAACGACGTCATCGGCCGTCCTGCACGAGGTGGACGTGAGTATGGACTCGTGGATGAGGTAGGTCAGGTTGGGTTTTTTTGGAGACTTCTCCGAAGATGAGGACAGCGAGCAGGAGGACGTTCAGGACGATGGATGGACGAGCGATGATTCTGGCTACAGCTTCATGTTTGAGGCTTCTGATGACGAGGATGAAGAGGAGGAAGTGGATGAAGACGAAGATGATGACTTCAGACTTCAGCAGTTCACTCTTCTCAGCGTCTGGCAGGGATTTCGTAAAGAGATGTTTCCCGGTCTCCTTCCCTTTTGTCCTTCCGTCTCCGTCCCTTCTGGTGTGAGCCGTCCTGAAGAAGATCCATCCTTGGTTCCTCAGGGGCCAGAAGATTCCACTCCCTCAACCTCAGGCTGCAGCTCGTCCACAAAGAGAAGCAGAGAAGAGGACGCACAGGTAAGTGTGAAGAGGCAGAGGATCTCCGAGGACAGCAATGAAGAGGATGATGATGATGACTTCAGCTGATCGCCATGGAAACCCATTCCATGAAGCTCTCTATGCACTGTTCTTGAGCTCATCTGAAGGCCACATGAAGTTTGGAGGTCTGTAGTGATTGACTCTGCAGAAAGTTGGTGACCTCTGTCTGCGCACTATACACCTCAGCATCGCTGACCCCGCTCCATCATTTTACGTGGCCTACCACTTGGCTGAGTTGCTGTTGTTCCCAATCACTTCCACTTTGTTATTATCGCACTGACCGTTGACTGTGGAACATTTAGGAGTGAGGAAATTTCACGACTGGACTTGTTGCACAGGTGGCATCCTATCACAGGACCACGCTGGAATTCACTGAGCTCCTGAGAGGAAACAGAAACAGTCTGAATGCCGAGGTGCTTGCTTTTATACACCTGTGGCCATGGAAGTGATTGGAACACCGGATTTCATGGCAATATAGCGTGTCTCTTTTTAAATGATTTACCTTCTGAGTCATAGTTGGTGATGAGAAGGATGGAGGACTACAGGACCAGATGAGAAGGATGGAGGACTACAGGACCAGATGAGAAGGATGGAGGACTACAGGACCAGATGAGAAGGATGGAGGACTACAGGACCAGATGAGAAGTATAGACGACCACAGGACCAGATGAGAAGGAATCAGGAATACAGGACCAGATGAGAAGGATGGAGGACTACAGGACCAGATGAGAAGGATGAAGGACTACCGGACCAGATGAGAACGATGGAGGACTACAGGACCAGATGAGAAGGATGGAGGACTACAGGACCAAATGAGAAGGATGAAGGACTACCGGACCAGATGAGAAGGATGGAGGACTACAGGACCAGATGAGAAGGATGGAGGACTACAGGACCAGTGGACTGAGTGAGTAATCTCCTACAGAGACTAATCTCTGTAATCTCCTGAAACTACAGTACCAGTAATGACATAAAAGTTAACTTTACATCAGTGGGATGTATTTATTATAGGAGCTTTCTAGAATAGTATTCCATTGTTTATAATATAATTTCAGACCTTCAGGATTATACACACTGCACCAGACTTCCAACAAGAAGAAACCATGTGGAAGACCTAGACTCATCTTCCAGGGCCAGATGAGAAGGATTGAGGACTACAGGACCAGATGAGAAGGATGGAGGACTACAGGACCAGATGAGAAGGATGGAGGACTACCGGACCAGATGAGAAGGATGGAGGACTACAGGACCAGATGAGAAGGATGGAGGACTACAGGACCAAATGAGAAGGATGAAGGACTACCGGACCAGATGAGAAGGATGGAGGACTACAGGACCAGATGAGAAGGATTGAGGACTACAGGACCAGATGAGAAGGATGGAGGACTACAGGACCAGCCATGACATGCTTGTCAAAAACTTAATAACGCTCCAAATGCTAAGAGTTTTCCCCAAAAATTAAGTAATTTCTATATTAAACCTGTTATTCTATTATTATCTTCTCTTTTCAGGTAGCCATACAGATGCAAACGAATTTAAGGAATTTCTGTGTAAAGCCTATCCAAAACTCAGACGAGGGGGTGGATTTGAGTTGCTCAAAATCTCTGGAACAACACGCAGTCGCCACCTGATCCTCATCCCCTGTCCCAATGAGGGTTATCATGTAAGACACTTGAAAGATCCCCAAACCCAGATTGGTCATGCCACTCTTTTCATACGACCACTCCAAAGGAACCTGAATCTGGACCCTGTAAGTTTTTCACTTTTCAACTGGTGCAGACTGTGAATGACAGTCACATAGTTATTGCTTTTGTTGAATTTTTAAAATTATCTTGTGAGTAGGACAGTCCAGATTGCAGTAATGAGCTAATTGGACCACCTCAGAAATGTGTTGGGTGTGGAGAGGAGTTCCCTTTTTCACGCATAAAAGCTCATAGCGATGAATGCATGAGGTATGCTCTACAAAACTGCTTTACACTAGGTGTAAAGCATTTTGTGTGTGTGTGTGTGTGTGTGTGTGTGTGTGTGTGTGTGTGTGTGTGTGTGTGTGTGTTAAACAATTGTAACTATAGATGTCTTAGTGCAGGGCAAACATGACAAATCAGCACATCTAATGTTTCATTATTGTGGGCCCAAATATTAGTTATTTTGATGCCAAAAATCCCTCTGAAAAGCCATATTGTTCATACATTGTTGTGCATCCAAATGTGGAGGATATAGATCCTGGATATTGGTCTTGAGGGAAAGTTGAGTTTGAATGGAATTGATTAATTATATTTAAATGGCCATCCTTTTGTACTTTTAAACTTTAGTTTTACTAGATTGCAGTGTTTTTGTGAGTGTGTTATGCAATATAAAATATACTAGCCAAACTAACAAAAATGACCTCTTCTTTACTCAAGACCATCACAGAGCAGTGGTGAGGTAGAGGTTGAGGTCGCCACAGAAAGTGCCAACTCCTCCCGAAGTGAAGGTAGATTTGTCAGCATGTTGACGAGACCACAGGTGAGGGAGACAACAAGGGCCAACAACTCAAACTACTCGGTGCCACCTCAGGGATGTGTGCCAGCTCCTGACATAGTTGATCTAGATCCCATTGAAGAGAGAGGCTTCCCTGGTTTGTTACGTAATTAAAATTACATAATTTATTTCAATAACTTGTTGCTCTCTGTATATTAATTGATCCAGTATTAATTTGAACATTTGAACAACTACTTTTAGATTGGCAAATTGCACCAAATCCTACAGAGGCAGCAAAGAGATTCAAAGAAATTAAGTAAAATTACGTTCTTTTTTCAACTTCATTTATGATTGATGATACAAAATCATTTCAGGCAATAAAATAAATGTTGACTTTCTTCTCTATTGCGGCAGCGTCGCCAAGCATCCTTGGGAAACTCCTGCAGTTCTGGATAGGGTGGAATGTGCTGCCCAGACACTTGGATGTTAACGTGGTGGAGAGCAACTTCCCCAGTTCTTCCACCTGCTTAAACTTCCAGGACATTACAAAGAGTCCTCTAACTTTGAAAGAGACATTCTTGCTGCTATTTGTAGCACTGACACTGGGTTTGGACTGGTCTAAGGACACATCAATATATCACTGTACACCTTAGTCTACATTTGTTGTCCAGCAACAACATTTGGATTGCAGCATAAAAGCATTGAAAGAGTGATATCAACTAGGGCCTAGTTCTGCCAGTGTGTGTAACACTGGTGCATTAAAAAGGTCTGCATGCTTGTGATGTGGTGAAGCATATTTGTTATTTGCTTCATGTCTATACCATTGTCTTTTAGGTTTAATCTCACTGTTCACAATTGTATTAAAGCTCAGGAGACTGTTACAGAGACAAAGTGAGTTGTTGCTGTTCTTTATTTGTGGTTTTGTTCTGAAACAGGATGCATGTTGCAGTTTCTCGAGCCTTCTGATTCAGAGACTTAAGTCTCCAATCACATGTGAAATTAATACTTCAAAACAAGTTATCTTGATAACTACAGGGCAGTTTATCATACAAGGCTGTGTTACATAACCATAATGGTTTTCAATGTTTAAACTTAATGGTTCACAAAAAGTTCATTAATAGTAATAGACATAAATTGCTTATTGAATAAAGTTTGTTTGCAGTCATATTGTACAATGCAGCAAGTTTTATGACATCTGGTATAAAATAAAAATGCTGTCATTACCATTCTTTTTAAATCATTTTAGACACTTGAAACAAAGATATCAGAACTGCTAAACCATAATACCGGCTTCTTTATCAGAACTTGAGCAATATGGATTTACTGGAGCATTTCTGATAATAAGCTCACACTTTGTACATAGACATCTAACACATTGGACAAAGGGCAATCGGGGTCTGGTAGACTTCCAACTTCCTGGTCAGTCAGTGAGCGCTGCAGCTGAACTTCAGGGACCACAACACCAGGCTGATGGTGACCACACGGTCCGGTCCAGTCAACTCCAAACTCCGTGTCAACCTGCAATTGCAAGAGCTGAGGTTAAACGGTAGGATAAAGGGTCAATCAAAATCAAAGTCTTAAAGATTTTTATGGTCAATATGTCTACAGAACTGTAAGCCATATTAATTCATTTTACAGAAGCTAGTTTGAAATATCACTTGTTTATCATCTGGGATTCTGTATCTATGCCCCCAAAAACAGCTATGGCATTGGAAAGAGCTTGACTACAATTTCCAAGAGCCAATACATTAATTTTGAGAGCTAAGATGTATAATTTTCTCTCTAAATCACTGCTCCTTGTTTGACCACAACATGGTAGCAATACCTTATTGTGTTGAAAGTGACAATGATAGGCAGTATAAATCCATCACATTTAGTTCCTGAACAACAGGCTACTATAGTTACATTTGGCTACTGATACATGCACTTTATAATGGACGTAAAGTAGAGATAATGTTGACAATATCCCATGTAGGAAATTAAAAGTTAAAGTAAAACAGAATTACTGAATAAATCCAAACCTGTATGGGGCCCTGCTGCGCCTCATGCTCATGGCGAGTCCACAGTTGCAGCGGTGACTGGTTGCCCTCAGTGCGTAGTCTGTGGCAGTTCCAGCCACGCTGGAAAAACTGAAGGTGCTTCTGTATGTGGGGCACAAAGCACCAGTGCAGAGCATAGAGATGCATTTCATTGTCAGGATTGAGAAGGCCTTCTCTCTCAAGGTTGGTAAAGATGGTGTAGAAGAGATCAAGAACTCCCACATAAACGTCTCTCCAGAGCCTTTCGATTCTGATGGGTATAAAGGAAAAACTATTTATTCTACCTACAATGAACACAAACAAAATATACAGGGAAAATACCTTTACCTAATACTTTTACCTACTGTTGGTGTATGACAACACTCCCATCAATGATAAGCGCAGTAAATTAGAACTGAATTAAATACGTAAGTAATAAGTGATGTATTCAATATTCACTCTAAATAACAGTTAATGACAAAGTTTAATTTTAATTCTCTTAAAGGATAAGTTGATTTTTTCAAGTTTGTCTTCAAACAATGCTCACATGCCCACATGTATGATGAAAAAGTTTTTTGTTGCTGTAGTTGTTCCTCTGTCCATCTATACTGGCTGTGGAAAATCTAATGCTAACCATTCTATTGTGAGTGATGGCTGGCCTTGTTCTGTGACTGCTGAAGCCTCATATATGCTTCAGAATGAAGTTCAGCTGAACTACAGAATGAGGACTAGATTTGTCATCTCTTACATTGGAATCACACTAGAATAGTAATGTTCTCCTGGTCAGTATAGATTACAGAGAGACAATTAGAGAACAACTCTTGATATTTACACTAACGTTAATGTTGAAAAGCTCATAATCTGCTGCCACAAAAGCTTGATTGTATTAAGATAGACTTGAAGGGACAGGTTAAGTCAGTTTATATTGCCATCTTTTACAAAGTGTTATTTTGATAAATGTTGAATAGGAGATTATGTTACCTTTGGTTATGGACACTCCTGCCAGCAATGTGTGAATTCCTGTTCAGTCCTCTATTAGCCACCATGTAGCGTGCAACATCAACATTTTCCCCGCCTTTATCTGACCTCACACGTGATGGCACACCATAGACATCGACAGCTTCCAGAAAGCTTTTTAGGACTGTTGCTGCACGATTGTTGGTGGCGGCACTCAAGTATACAATCAAACGACTAAAGCCGTCAATACCACCATGCACAACAATACGCCATCTGAAATAGATATGCATGAGAACAGATTAAGATCAGTACCACTACCTGCATCATGCATCTCTGTATGTGCAAGTTGAGGCCAGATTTACACAGAGCATACTGTATATGCCTATTTGATCAGAACTTCTTTATCTGAAATCTTTAACACACAAACATAAATAAAATCCTGATATACTTCTAGGTCACCATTTCTTTGTATTCAATCCAGCTCACAAAATGTACACCCACACCTGAATTTATACAAGGTTCTGGTGAGTATTTTGATTAAAAATAGCCTTTGAGGCCAGCTGCAAGTTGTCTTTTTTAAGAGTTTTTAGTCTTTTGTCACTGACATTTTCTGTTTTTAGCACTGTACTCCAGCATATTAGATTTCATAGAAGACAATGGCTGAGGTTAAAATGTCGAGTGCCACTTTAATTTGGGAATATTGGGTGCACAGTGTGGGAGCCGTAGCCATTTTAGCCCCTGTCAGACTGTATATGCAAAGATTACAATTTCAGTACTGTGCCAAAAACAGAAGGTTTATCACAGTTTCTAACTGACCTGTTCGGACCACTTTAAAAAGCCACCCCACCTAAAAGTTCAAAGAACCAACCAGCATTACTCTTAATTTTGATGCTGGTAGAAGTCAGTAAAACTGATTTGCATGCACAAGAACACTGATGGATTAAATCATTTGATCCATCCAGCATTGATAAATCCCAGTCCGGCTTGCAGTGATACTTGTAGGTTAATTAAAATTGTAGATGAGCTTTTGTAACTGCTCTGGATATACACTAAACTGGGTAGTAAGTATCTTACAGCTGTAAAATCTACAATAAAGTGGATGCTTGAGATGGTTAATGTTTTTTCGATACCTTATCAGTTTGTGATTTCCATCGATGTGCCATAAACTGTTCGGTGCTCTAACAGAGTACTTCCTACGCCTTCTTGGGTTCAGCTGAAGGGTGCGCATCAAAACTCCACCAGGATCCACTCGCCGCATGGATTCCTGGACACGCTGTCCTATAATAGGCAAAAAAATTCACAGATATGGTGTACAGAAAAAAAGTAAAGCATTCCCCAATCTGGCAGTGAATTCACAAATACAGAAATACAGAAATAAATAAATGTAGGTGAACAGAAATGTAGAAATAATTATAAAGCATTTATTTATTTATTTATTTATTCTGTTATTCATTCTTTTATTTATTTATACATTTATTTATGCATTTATTTATTTATTTATTCATTTCAGCATTTATTTATTTATTCCTGTATTTATTTATACATTTATTTATTCATTTATTTATTTATACTTAAGTCATGTTTAGTCCTCCATAAATTCTTGCACGGCTATGTTCTGAATTTCCTTGACTACCTTGAACATTTTCAGAATTTTCTGCAGTGGAGCCAATGGTCCTGTGCTGCGTCTGCTTCATGGAGGAGGACACTCTGCACTCTCCTGGGCGGTGTTCACTGTGAGCATAATACCTCATAACGAATTAGAAACTCAGTGCATGTTCATAATAGAATATTTATGGAGCTGTTCTTTAATTTCAGCGTCTTTGCTATACGCTATTTGATTGATTAAATGGTTTCCATATGTGTCTTTGCAGGCAGTCATATGCAGCAGGACCTATGGACCTTCGAGCTCATGATAAATAAACAGCGTCTAGTGATGGATTGTTACACCACCGCGCGGTGGCCGAGTGGTTAGAGCAGGTGCTTAACGAATAAGTGCGCTATGCCCATGCGCAGTAGACTCTGGCCCGGTCTTCACCGGTTCGAATCCAGCTCGGATCAGACCAATGACGCAATCTGCATTGCTGCGTCATTGTAGGAAGCCATTTTGCCAGACGAGTGTCCCCGATGCAGTCTTTCTCGTCTTGGCTGCTCGCTTTAGTCCACTAAGTCATTTTGCTTCGTATTAGTGGCATTTTGGAGTGGGGATGAAACCCTCCAACGTGTGAGGGCCTCAGCAGCCTCTCAGGAAGGAAATTAAACAAAAGAGAGCATTAGTAGGTGAGTAGTGGTTTACCAGGCCAACCATCTTGTTGGCCGTCAAAGTTAGCTTCGAAATTATTATTAACAAGCTATTACTTTTGGAGAGTACAAATGAACGCAGGCAAGTTACAAGCTTTTAAGTTTCAAGCGCAAACTCACATAAAAACATCACCATTCCACATTTCAAAGTAATTCACAGTCACCTCCTATGAAGAACCAAATTGAAGGAGTTCTAACAATGAGCACAATCTTCAGTGGGCAAATCATTTACATTAAGAGCATTTTCAAATCATAAGAAATGTTGTAAACACTGGTGTGTTGTAGTTGATTTCATATCCAGTAGATGGCAGTGAAGCAGGATGATTTAGCGTGCTGTCTAACGTTACTTTTTAGAGCTTCCACCATCCCACCGATGCTCTCTGCGTCTCCGCAGTTTGTTCAAAGGCCTGCTGAAGCCAACGCGTTAGCTAGCGGGAGTTAAGCTAGCTGTTGCTGCCATGGATGCCAGAGTTTTAGCACGTAGCTTTGGAATGCAACCTAAGCATTATAACAATAATTATGTATTTTAGGTTAAACTATTTGATCCGTTATGTTAACCGACATGAGCTTAGATATGTCAGGAGCATTCATTACACGAAAAGCAGTGTCTGGAGATATAAATGTAAATTTAAGGGTGAGTGGTCTCCAAAGAGACAGGTCTAATGTTTGCGTCCTGTTTGGTGATGGTCAGGGTTCACCCTGGACTCGCCAGTCTATCACAGGGCTGACATGTAGAGACAGACAGGTAACCAGTCTATCACAGGGCCGACATGTAGAGACAGACAGGTAACCAGTATGTCACAGGGCTGACATGTAGAGACAGACAGGTAACCAGTCTATCAAAGGGCTGACATGTAGAGACAGACAGGTAACCAGTCTATCACAGGGCTGACATGTAGAGACAGACAGGTAACCAGTCTATAAAAGGGCTGACATGTAGAGACAGACAGGTAACCAGTCTATCACAGGGCTGACATGTGGAGACAGACAGGTAACCAGTCTATCACAGGGCTGACATGTAGAGACAGACAGTTAACCAGTCTATCAAAGGGCTGACATGTAGAGACAGACAGGTAACCAGTCTATCACAGGGCTGACATGTAGAGACAGACAGTTAACCAGTCTATCAAAGGGCTGACATGTATAGACAGACAAGTAACCAGTCTATCACAGGGCTGACATGTGGAGACAGACAGGTAACCAGTCTATCACAGGGCTGACATGTAGAGACAGACAGGTAACCAGTCTATCACAGGGCTGACATGTGGAGACAGACAGGTAACCAGTCTATCACAGGGCTGACATGTAGAGACAGACAGGTAACCAGTCTATAATAATAAATATATAATAATAAAATATTACTGAATTTCACAATTTGTTGTTTGCATTACTTGTGTCCCATCATCAATCTTTAATCTGTATCTTCTTTAATCTATTTGGGACTCAATGTAGTAGCATTTGACCGTTTTAATGATCCTGTTGCAATATGAGATTGGTTTACACTTTTGCTCTTTTTTTCTATACAGACCTGGACGGAAGAGAGATTTCTCACCCCTGCCCTGGAGTCACTACTTTGAAACCATGTTGAGGTGGAAAATGAAAATGGCAAAGATATATCCTTCTTGTGTTTGTCAGAAAATATTTATATCATATTTGACACTTTTGGTGTGGAAATCACCCAGAGCATTCAAAGCCAACTAGGTCATTTCAGATTTAGCCTTTTCTTGAGACCAGTGTGCTGTCTAACTTCAGCTTAGTATAGAAAATTAGCACTTTATGCAATTCATGTGTATTTTATTTTGAGCAGCTAATTCTTGCACGGCTATGTTTTGAATTTCCTTGACTACCTTGAACATTTTCAGAATTTTCTGCAGTGGAGCCAATGGTCCTGTGCTGCTTCTGCTTCATGGAGGAGGACACTCTGCACTCTCCTGGGCGGTGTTCACTGTGAGCATAATACCTCATAACGAATTAGAAACTCAGTGCATGTTCATAATAGAATATATATGGAGCTGTTCTTTAATGTCAGCGTCTTTGCTATACGCTATTTGATTGATTAAATGGTTTCCGTATGTGTCTTTGCAGGCAGTCATATGCAGCAGGACCAACTGCAGGGTGGTGGCTATGGACCTGGACGAGCTCATGGTAAATAAAGGTTGTCACGGGAGACAACATGTAACTAGACATATTTTATTTATAGTTTAGGAAATTGAGATTGTGATGGAGATGTATTAGTTTGCTTAGTTATAATGGGAAATAGTCTACTTAATGAATTAAAAAAATAAAATGTTGATCACTGCATCCTCACGATTTTAGCTCACCATTTGCATTCTGTAATAACGTAATATGCCCTTAACATTGATCTATTTCTAGAACATATTGTAGTTTTGCGTTTATTTCACAGACACTGTTCTGTGCACAATCTCAGAACTGATTGGCTAGCTAGCTAGATTAACCTGCAGATATCCAGAGTCAAGACTTCCCTTTCTGTGTGTTGCTCATTGTTTACAGTCCGATTAGCAACTTGAGATGCGAGACTGGAGTTGGAGTTGAGAGATGACGTTTTCAACTGGATTGTTTCACAAGTAGCAAGTTAACAAGCTAATTTTAAACCAATAAAAAGTTAAAGCCTTGATTGCACTTCGGCCAGTGTGTTCCCCATTTTGCTCTTCCCATGGATTGTTTACCTGCAATCATCCAAAGCCTGCCAATGTGATTAGTCACTGACTACAAACGGGGACCAGAACATTTCCTGTACCAAAAGGTTCTGCATATGAATGCAGGCACTTTTTTTTTTATAGAGATTATACATTGCATCTTCATTTCTTTGGTGGAACAAGTTGTAAAATGTGCTTCTCTCATTACCTATAGGTGACACAAAAGTGAAAAATCCTGATGATCTCTCTGCGGACACGATGGCCAAGTAAGTTGCTTTGTGTGCAGTTGATATAACATACGCACTCACTCTCAACAGCTTGGCCTTGAATCACAGAAAAATATGGGAAGCCTGAGGGGACAGTAATGATCCTGCAGGACAGCCGACAGAATCGAGTCACACACACATCAGCTTACGTCCGTGCAGCTTCCCACCTAAAGGCAGGGTATGTTTGGTGCATCCTTGTATGGTCTTGCTTTCACGACTCAGTCCAGAAGGAAGAAAGTCATTTGAGAGTTGTATGGATTCTTGTGATGGTGTGCATTTAGATGAATGATTGACCCTTGAGGGACCCCTTTGTTCAGAGTGACGGGGTCGGATATAACTGTACCGAACTGGACTGACTGAACACGGTCTGTTAGATAGCTTTTAATCCACTTACCCACGTTTTCACTAAAGCCAATTTTCTGAGTGATTTTAAGGAGATGACAGTGATCAACAGTATCGAAAGCCTTTGTAAGGTCAATAAACATGCATACATGCTGTACCTTCCAGCCCAGTAAATAAGTTATCACATGATGTACAACAGTATTCATCCTTGGAACATTCCTGCCATCTTTTTCTCGGTTTAATTCAATTTTCAATTCAATTTTATATTTATAGTGTCAAATCACAGAAGTCATCTCAGGACACTTAACACATTGAGCAGGACTAGAATACGCTCAAAATTTCAAGTGTCAACACAAATTCAAAGTCCCAACATCACCCAGGGGCAAGCGTTACAGCGACAGTGGCGAGAAAAAACTGCCTTAATAGGCTTTTAGGCAGAAATCTCGTGCAGCCCAGGCCCTTGGGTTCCAACTGCATTTGGTGTTGGTAGTATGGAAATAGTAGCATTAACAGTAGTGGTGGTATTAACAGAAGCAATAGTATCAACAGTAGAAGTCCATGGCAGCAGGCACAGCCACGCCGAGATGGATCCATCCCAACCACGTCGCCGTAGACCAAAAAGCAGGAGTAGTTGAGCAGTCACACAGCGGGCAGGTGGAGCTACAATGTGGTGTTTCCAGCGTCAGGCCAGTTAGCAGTCTGTATCGGTCAGGAACTCTGGACTCTGCTGGACCAGAAAGCATAGCCAGACTCCCAGGAGTAGTCAAGTTAGTGACAGTAGAGATGCCGATTTTAGTCAATTACTTTTATTAAAAATACTGGCGGGATAGAAGCTGTCGGCCACAAAGCCTTTAGCAGCAGGAAGTTTTGAGTGCTTGTCAAAGTGAGGCAGGGATCGAGGCAAACAAGACCACAACATCGGTGCAGTCCGGATCAGGTTCCACCACGGTCCAGGGAGACCTGAGAGAGAGAGAGAGAGAGAGAGAGAGAGAGAGAGAGAGAGAGAGAGAGAGAGAGAGAGAGAGAGAGAGAGAGAGAGAGACTCAGTGTGTCTCTATAATCCCCCAGCAGTATAGGCCTATAGCAGCTTAACCAAGAGCTGGCTCAGTGCAAACCTGAGCCAGCCCTAGCTATAAGCGGTGTCAAAGAGAGAGGTTTTAAGCCTACTCTTAAATGTGGGAACAGCGTCTGCCTCACAAACCAGAACCGGAAGACGGTTCCACAGAAGAGGAGCTTGATGGCTGAAAGCTCTGGCCCCTGCTCTAATTTTGGAGACTTTAGGAACTACAAGTAACCCTTTATTCTGAGAGCGTAGTGCTCTAGGAGGACAGTAGGGTTTAATGAGCTCTTTAAGATATGATGGTGCCTGTCCATTAAGAGCCTTGTAAGTGAGGAGAAGGATTTTAAATTCTATCCTGGATTGTACTGGGAGCCAGTGCAGAGAAGCTAATACAGGA
>JARXKY010000087.1:0-26324 GCA_029853015.1 Chelidonichthys spinosus
GGTTCCTTGTGAAGTACAGTGGGATGTTTAAGGCTACACCTTGAGCAGGAAATCCTTTTATGGCAATCTTTACTGATGTGACCTGTACACAAGCATCCAAAACAGATGTCATTTTCCTTCAAGAAGCCTATTTTCCTCTCATGAGGCATTCTTCCCATCTGTACACTAACGTGTGTCCTCCTCCACAGCAGATGCATGCTCTCCTTCCCGTTTGTTCAATTTCCTTTTCTTTCCTTGCAGACAGATGTTTGTTCTCCAGAGGGCCTACAGTGGTAGCAAAACTGCTCCCCTTGTTTCCAGGACGAAACTGTGGCTTAGGTTCGTTTGTTCCTCTAATCATAGTTATTGGTTGAGAGTCTTGTATTTTATTTATTTATTTATTTATTTATTTATTTGTTTATTTCGGGCATGTCAGTTAAATCATCATCACACATCATATTCACATAGTAACAAAAAATACACATGGCCGAAAGGGAAAGCGGGAGAAGCCAAGGCTTATCCGGTCCCGCCCCCATTACACACAGGATAGAATCAGAATCCGAATCTTTTCTTTTCATTGCATCTTTCATTTGACATAACTTTTCCTTTTCCTAGTGACATTTGACATAACATGTTACAGCAGTAGGTGGTACAGAGAGCTGAAGTCCAGTGCATACAGATTACATTTGTTATTTGTTATGCTCCCATCCCGTCACAACACAAGTCTACTGATTCGTGTCTCAGACACTTATCAACTCTCATGCAGTAATCTATACCGGTCAACGGTTGAATATACATACTTCTTCTTAAAGCCACTTAGTGTTGATGTTTTTTTGACTTCTTCTTCTAACACATTCCATTGTCTAACCCCTGTGACCGATAAGGAAAAAGATTTTAACGTAGTTCGTACCTTCCTTTGCCTGAAAATCATGTTCCCTCTAAGATTGTGTCTCTCTCTGTGTATGAAGAGATTTTGTAGGTTTTGAGGGAGAGTTCTGTTATAAGCTTTGTACATCATTTGTGCTGTGCGATAGTTTATTAAATCATATAGTTTGAGTATTTTTGATTCGATAAATAAGTGGTTGGTGTGTGCCCTGTAGTTGGCATAGTGTAAGATTCTCAAGGCTCTTTTTTGGAGAATTAACAAGGGCTGTGTGGAGCCTTTATATGTGTGTCCCCACACCTCTGCACAGTATTGCAGGTGCGGAGAGACTAGTGTGCAGTATAACAGATGAAGTGCCTTTTGATTTAGGACTTTTTGTACTTTCCAAAGTATAGACACACTCCTAGCCAGCTTCCTTTTTAATTGTGCTATGTGTGGCTTCCAACTTAACATGTCATCGATAATCACTCCCAGAACTTTATTTTCACGGACCCTCTCAATGTTAACTCCGTTTACATGAATGTTGGGATTGTCATTGCTGCCTCTCTTACCGTATAGCATGTATTTCGTTTTACCGAGATTTAGAGATAATTTATTTGTATTAAACCACACTTGAAGTTTGGCCATTTCCTGATTTACTGTTCCCACCAGTTGGTTCAAGTCACTTCCCGAGCAGAAAATATTTGTGTCGTCCGCGAATACTATTAATTTCAGAGTATCTGACACTTTACATATATCATTTATGTATAAGATAAACAGCTTTGGACCCAGAACTGAACCCTGAGGGACCCCACAGACTATGTCCAAGTTCATTGATGTGTTATCTCCAATTTTAACATATTGGGATCTCTTGTGTAGATAACTCTTGACCCACTGTAATGTTACACCCCTAAGGCCATATCTCTCCAGTTTAGCCATTAAAATATCATGGTCAACAGTGTCAAATGCTTTTTTCAGGTCTATGAAAATTCCTATGGAATATTGTTTTTGGTCAATAGCGTCAGTATATTGCCGAACACAGGATCTGTCATCATTTTCACTTGCCTTTCAATGAAGTCAGCAATATCTGTGATTCTAGCTCTTTGGTCGTATCGTTCTTGCAACTCACATGTTTGGTTTCTCCATTTGTCTCTGAATTTGTAGGGCAGTTTTGGTTTTGTTCATATGAAGTTGTATTCATGTTTGTATTTGTTTTGTTTGTTTTTTGGAATAAATTCATCTGCATTGACATTGAGTAATTGTTTAGCTTGTGCCTTTTCAAAATATGATTTCATTCCATCCGAGACTTTTGATGTTCTTTTTCCACTCGTTAGCTTTTTGGCTTGAGAATTTTAAGTTTTGGCATTTTATTTCTCCAATTTCAGTGTTCAGTTTGAGCTCTTCTCTCCTTTTGCGCAGGCGTTGTTCCTCTTCTTCCAAAGCGTGCTTTTCCTTTAATAATTTGTGCCTCGTGGTTAAGGCTGCCAGCTCGGCTTCTACATTTACATACAAAGCAACTTAAAATAAGTACATTTGTCAAAAGAAGGAAACAAAGAAAACACAACATATCATTGCCGATAAAGTAAGAGCTAAAAATAGAACAAGTGTTAGGTCCTCATCTGAGTAAAGTAGATGTGACGTCCCTGTTCTGTCTGCTTCTCGGTGCCTTCCAGGAACACCAGGAAGCAGTGGGCCGTCCTAAGCAGACCACACCTTAGGGCGTGGTGTCATTGATAAAAGGCCGCCTCAGTCAGTCTGCTCTCTCTCTCTGGTGGTTGAGCAGCTGACTGCTGCTATGGCCTACAACCTGCTATAGTTTGTTTTCTTACATACACACATACATGCACACACACCCACACACACACACATACATGCACACACCTGCACACCCACACACACTACATTTGATGCAACACACAGCCACATTATGTTCCTTTTGGGTTGTTTAGTTTAATAAACACTGAGAAATTCTCAGAGCTCTGTGTGTGCCCTCTCCTTTGTTTCAAACTGAGAGTCAGGATTGTAACAAAATGGGGGCTTGCCGGGATACTCCAGAATCCTGGATTGTATGGTTGCTTGGTAGGTTTCAGCTGTAATGTTGTGTTGTTGGCTTCATCAGTGGTCTGTTGTGGTGAGTACCCAAAAGCTGATGTTGTTGCTGCAGCCTGAGGAAAGCATTTGTTTGGGGGAGAGGCTTTCACATCTCTGGGGAAATGTGTGTTGGGTCAGTGTGTGATGAGGTTGTTGCCTCAGGAGTTGGTGTTGCTAACCTGCCTGCATTTTGTTGCCCTTAAATCAATGTCGTGCTATGAAACAGCCTAAGTCAGTGGAACTACTTTCCCGGTAGGCATAAGAGCAACCTCCACCTGTGAGCTTGTTGTTTAATGTTGACAGTTTGTTAATTTTGTGCACTAGCGCGGCCACAGCAAGTTCTGCTTTGGGTACACCTCCATGACTGTCCAGGTGGGTCGCTATTTCAATAGTAGCCCGGCCGAGTCGATGGGCTTTGTGTTTCAATTTCCCAGCAATGCTAGTGCATGAAGACTAGGGTTGAGAGAGTCATCTAGTTTCTGGTTAGGTAGTCAGCTAGGGGAAAGGAGGTTTCACATTGTGGTTGTTTCACAGGGTTGAGGGGAATTTGTCCGGTTGTGGTGCTGTGCAGGTTAATCTAACTTTAGTTTTGCCGGTAAAAATAAAAAAAAATCCCTTCCAGGTATGGTTGGTGTGGGTTGGTGCAGTTGGGGGTGTTGCCTGCTGCTGTTGAAGGCGTTGATGCTGTAAGTGCATCAACTCCTGCCTTACCGGCAGTTTTTCCCAAGGTCAGCCCCCCAGAACAGTCTTTGAAGTTTGTGCGGCCTGTGGTTGGCATGTCTTTGACCTTTTGAGCAACAAAAAGAGTTGTTGACCCTGCAGCATAAATTGGAAATGGAGCGTGAGGAAAAGTCTCAGGAGATGGCCCAGGTTCTTCATGCTCAGGCACATGCTGTTGAACTGGAGAAACTGAAATGCACCGCCAAGATACGTGAGGCTGAATTACTCCAGCAGAGGGAACAGCAACAAATTGAACGTTACAAGCTGGATTTGTTAAAGGAGGGTAAGATGGTTAATCCAGCGTCGGATAAAATGGGGGTCCATGGAGCTGATGGGTCTCCATATTTTGATGTGTCTACATGTTTACGGTTGGTGCCAAAATTCTCAGAGCGGGACCCCGACACTTTTTTCTTACTCTTTGAGCGGTTAGCCAGAAACAGGAATTGGAGTGATTCAGAGCAGTCCTTGCTGCTCCAGTGTGTGTTAACGGGGAAGGCCCAGGAAGCCTATTCCGCGTTATCGATGTTGGACAGTGAAAACTATCTGATGGTCAAGCAGGCCGTGTTAAAGGCTTATGACTAGTACCAGAGGGATATCGGCAGAAGTTCAGGGGCGTCCGGAGGCAGGACCGGGAAACATACGTTGAATTTGCACGTGAACTGTCTACTCTTTTTGGCCGTTGGCGGCTGGCCTCTGAGGTTAAGACCTTTGAACAACTGTGTGAACTGGTTTTGGTGGAACAATTCAGAGAAACTTTAGCTGAGGCTGCTGTTTTAGCTGATTTATTTATTTATTCATTCCGGGCATGTCAGTTAAATCATCATCATCACACATCTTTGTTCAAATAATACAATGCACATGGCCGAAAGGGAAAGCGGGAGAAGCCAAGGCTTATCTAGTCCCGCCCCCATTACCCACAGGATAAAATCGTCATCATAATATTATCTTATCTTTTGCATTTTCCATTTGACATAACATTTTCTTTTACTTGTGACATTTGACATAACATGTTACAGCAGTAGGTGGTACAGAGAGCTGAAGTCCAGTGCATACAGATTACGTGGATGTCCCGTCCGGGCACGTAGCTTCACCAGAACCCGCACGCCGTGTTGAGAACACTCTGTCGATGGCATTCAGTGACCAGTTCAGCAACTCCATCGTGGACTGTTGGATTAATAGTCACGGTTGGTATTCATACCTAATTTATCTCTACATTGTTGATACTCCCTGCTACGTACAACTGACATCGTACCATACAAGTTTCTCAGGTTCAACTTATTGTTTGGGTACAGAATGTTCATTTGTTATGCTCCCATCCCGTCACAACACCATGTCTGCTGATTCGTGCCTCAGACCAATGATATGATGAATATGCTCTGACTCATAAAGTCTGGGGGGAAAATGTACGTATGGGCGGAGCTAGTGGTTATCCCAGGAGTTCAGGGGGTGACTCTCCTGCATTCAAAACAGTTAGCAATATTGGCAAATGGGACTCTAGTCGAACTTCATTCAAAGGCCACTGGAAAGCTGACTGTCCTGTTTTGCACGAGTCACACTCAGGTTTCCGGCCTGTTAAACCTGCAGCTTTAGTTGCTCCTGTACGGGGGACAGTGAACATGCTGCGTTAAAAGGCTGAGGCCATTGCTGCAGTACAGCAGCACACTAAGCCTGTTGCACTGGTTTCCCGCCTCGCATTTGAGGAGCCGTTGTGTCCCCCTGAGAAAACCTTCGTGAACATTTCAGAGAAAAAACACAACATGGTTAAGCTTGAAGACATTGATCCTGGTTATCGAAAACATGTGAGTGAGGGGGTTGTTTCAGTGGTAGGAAGTGAGGAAAAAGTTCCAGTCAATATCCTCAGAGATTCTGGTGCGCTGGACTCTTTCATTGTAGCCTCTGTGTTGCCATTTTCAACAGACACCGCCACTGGAGACTCTGTTGGTGAAAGGTATGGGGTTGAATGTGTTTCCGGTGCCTTTGCATAGGGTTGTCCTCTGGTCAGATCTGATCAAAGGGGAGGTGTCTTTGGCAGTGCGGCCGGCTCTTCCAGTTCAAGGGGTGCAGGTGATTTTGGGAAATGATCTGATTGATGGTCCATTTCCTGAGTCTCCTCCCTCACTTGTTGTCACCTCTTCTCCAGTTGTTGGCCAGATGGAGGTTGAGTGTGATGACTAGAAACAGATTTTTCCAGTGTGTGGTCACAAGGTCACAGACACTAAACAAAAATGACTTGGTGGCTACAGAAAAGAATGTTCCACATGTCCAATTTCCTTTACCTGCCTTTCCATTCTCTGTCTCGAAAGCCGAGCTGGTACAGGAGCAGCAGAGGGATCCTGCTCTGACCGAGCTGTTCCAGCAGGTGCGTCCAGTGGAGGAGATGGAGAGTGTGGCACAGGGGTATTTCTTGGAAGATGACGTGTTGGTGAGGAAATGGTTGCCCCAGAGCGAAAGGTTTGTTGGTGACGCCATTTTCCAGACTGTGGTTCCATCTAGACTGAGGGTTGGTATATTGAAAACCGCTCATGATATGGGTGCGGGACATGTGGGGATTAAAAAGACCTATGACAAAGTTTTGTAGTATTTATATTGGCCTCGGCTGAAGAAAATATATATCTGTTTATATTAAAACATGCCATACTTGTCAGCTTACAGCTAAACCAAACCAGTGCATTAAACCAGGTCCTTTGCATCCTATAGCAGTTGCAAATCAACCATTTGAACATTTGTTAATTGATTGTGTCGGCCCACTACCAAGTCTAAGTCTGGAAGTTTGTATCTTTTTACAGTGCTGTGTCAGACAACTCGTTATCCGGCTGCTTTTCCCCTCTGCAACATAACAACTAAGGCAGTGTTGAAAGCTTTGACACAGTTTATGTCTGTATTTGGTATTCCCAAGGTTGTTCAAAGCGATCAGGGAACCAATTTTACATCAGGAATGTTTGCAGATGTGCTGGGAAAGCTTCATATTAAACACATCCAGTCAACCGCTTATCATCCAGAGAGTCAGGGGGCCATCAAACACTTTCATCAAACTCTCAAGTCCCTTTTGCGCTCATAGTGTACGGAGGTGGGTCTGGATCGGGAGGAAGGACTGCCATGGCTAATGCTGGCGGCTCGTGAGGTCACACAAGAGAGCACTGGTTTTAGCCCAAATAACCTTGTGTTTGGTCACGCAGTTCGTGGTCCTTTGGCTGTGTTACAGTCTGATTGGACGAAATCTCCTCCTCCGGAAGAATTTACAGCTTATGTAAATGGGTTCAAGAGACGGTTGTATCAGTCAGTAAAGATGGCAAAAATTTAGAAAAGGCTCAAGATAAGATGAAGCAACTGTATGATCGCCGGGCTGAAGTGCATGTCTTTTGCCCCGGGGATCAGGTCCTGGCCAACCCCCCAGTGGTGGGGTCTCCTTTTCAGGCTAGGTTTGGGGGGCCTTATTCTGTTGCTCGACAGGTTACAGATTTAAATGATCTGATTTCCACTCCTGACAGACGGAAGACTACACAGTTGTGTCATGTTAAGATGTTGAAACCCTATTTTCCACGTGTTAGTGGGGGTGAAGTGAAGCCGGTGGCTTTGGTGTCTTCAGTGGGGGGTGTGATCCCTCCCTCTGTGGATGGTGGAGAGGAGTGGAGCTGTCTGATCTCATTTTGTCATTTCCTGTGTTGTTCTCAGACACTCCCACGAGGACCCACCTCATAGAGCACGATATTGAGGTGGGCGATGCTGCACCGATTCGTCCGAGGTTTTACCGGTTCCCTCAGGAGAAACGAACTCAGCTGGAGGCAGAGGTGAAATACATGTTAGAGCACAAGATTGCTGAGCCGTCCTGCTCTAGCTGGGCTTCCCCGTGTGTGTTGGTTAGTAAACCTGATAAAACTTTCAGACCCTGCACTGATTTTCGCAAGTAAATAACATCACAAAACCAGACTCGTATCCACTTCCTCGCATGGAGGATTGTGTGGATCATGTGGTCACTGCAAAATATGTCAGCAAATTTGATCTCTTACAGGGATATTGTCAGTGCCTTTGTCAAAACGTGCTCAAGAGATTGCTGCGTTCATAACATCCTCAGGCCTTTACTCCTACACTGTCATGCCGTTTGGTTTAAGAAAGGCCCCTGCCACCTTTCAGCGGCTAATGAACCAAGTGAGCAGTAGCACTTCTGCAGGCTGGTCCTGATGGTATTGACCATCCGGTCGGGATTTACTCCAGAAAATTCAATTCTTATCAGTTGAATTACTCTATTGTTGAAAAAGAGGCCCTGGCCCTCATTTGGGCCCTGCAACATTTTGAAGTATATGTTGGTGGAGTTAGAACCCTAGTAGTTTATACTGATCATAACCCGCTAACGTTCCTGCACTCATTACAAAATCCAAATCAGCGACTGATGAGGTGGTGTTTGTTTTTCCAGCCCAGATAAATCCCGTTATAGGCGTGAATGAGGAGCTGATGTCATTTACTTTCTTGGTAAGGTAAGTTGCAAAGTCATCGGCAGTAAGGGAGGAAGGAGAGGGTGGGGTAGGAGGGGTGAGGAGGGAGGAGAACATGGAGAAGAGTTTCCTGGGGTTGGAGGCAGAAGAGTTGATCTTTGCCAGGTAGAAGGCAGATTTAGCTGCCGAAACAGTTGAGGTCAAGTCAGAGAGGAGGTGGTGGTAGTGAGCAAGGTCCTCGTGCTGGCCCGATTTCTTCCATTTTCTCTCTGACACTCGCAACAATGATCTATTGGTTCGCAGATGTTCAGACAGCCAGGGAGGGGAGGGAGATGATCGTGCAGGTTGTGAGATTGGGGGACAGAGAGTGTCCAAAGAAGAGGAGAGTGAGGACATCAGGATGGAGGAGGCTTCCTCAGTAGGCATTAAGGAGAACTGTTCTGAGGATGGTAGCGAAGAAATAACAGTTGAGAGAGTGGAGGGAGTGAGGGATTTCAGGTTGCGGCGGCTGGTGACCGTTCGAGGCGTAGAGGGGAGGGATGTGGTTTCTGCCATTAAACGTGCAGAAGAGGTTGAAAAGCATTGTGACTGAGATGTTTTGTGGCTTCCAACATTTGAAACACTGTCGCTTGGTTTAATGTCATCCTCATTTTCATTTGCTTCATTCATTTCCACAGAGAGTTATGGTATTTCTGGTGCGTCCTGTTGTTCCTGAGAGATTTTTTGTTCAGTCTCAACAATCCATGTTTGAGTGTTCTTTTGAAATGTATTGTAGTTCATAATCCTTGAAAACCATTCCTTTTGTTTAATGAGTTCATCCTCAGGAAGTAGAGGCAACAGTTCATTGTATGAGGCTGTGGCATTTTCACACAGTGTGTTTAAATTCCCCAAAGGTCATTCCGTGTCATTTCATCAAATTTCTGAAAATCTTCCCACCTGATCATCTCAGAATATCCTGAAAGAATTCAAGTACAAAGACACACTTGTTAATAGGTCAAATCCAAAATATTAGGTCTCTACTGTCAACAGTTTTCTTATGAAACATCATTGAATGAAGGGTAGTTTAGACGCTTTTTGGCATCATACTCTGAAAAGCCATTTTTAAACAGCAATATCTGGAAAAATATCTCACCTGGGGCCTTCAAAATTTCTACAGTGTATATCTGTTACTAATAGCCTCCAGACATGAAATATCAGGGGTGTAGCTCAATGATAACCTAGTATGGTAGGTACTTAAAATGTGGCTTGTTCCGATCACAAAAATGTATTGATTTTTAAACTCTTTTTCAGCCACATATTGAATATACTTATACTATGTATGTGTGAAGTCAAAACATTTTTTATTTTTTTTTTTTAACATTGGCTAATTTAAACAGGATTATTGCTTGGTTTAAATCAATGATAAATCCTTATACTTTGAATTTTCTTCCCCCTCAGTTGGTGCCAACGACGTCATCGGCCGTCCTGCACGAGGTGGACGTGAGTATGGACTCGTGGATGAGGTAGGTCAGGTTGGGTTTTTTTGGAGACTTCTCCGAAGATGAGGACAGCGAGCAGGAGGACGTTCAGGATGATGGATGGACGAGCGATGATTCTGGCTACAGCTTCATGTTTGAGGCTTCTGATGACGAGGATGAAGAGGAGGAAGTGGATGAAGACGAAGATGATGACTTCAGACTTCAGCAGTTCACTCTTCTCAGCGTCTGGCAGGGATTTCGTAAAGAGATGTTTCCCGGTCTCCTTCCCTTTTGTCCTTCCGTCTCCGTCCCTTCTGGTGTGAGCCGCCCTGAAGAAGATCCATCCTTGGTTCCTCAGGGGCCAGAAGATTCCACTCCCTCAACCTCAGGCTGCAGCTCGTCCACAAAGAGAAGCAGAGAAGAGGACGCACAGGTAAGTGTGAAGAGGCAGAGGATCTCTGAGGACAGCAATGAAGAGGATGATGATGATGACTTCAGCTGATCGCCATGGAAACCCATTCCATGAAGCTCTCTATGCACTGTTCTTGAGCTCATCTGAAGGCCACATGAAGTTTGGAGGTCTGTAGTGATTGACTCTGCAGAAAGTTGGTGACCTCTGTCTGCGCACTATACACCTCAGCATCGCTGACCCCGCTCCATTATTTTACGTGGCCTACCACTTGGCTGAGTTGCTGTTGTTTCCAATCACTTCCACTTTGTTATTATCGCACTGACCGTTGACTGTGGAACATTTAGGAGCGAGGAAATTTCACGACTGGACTTGTTGCACAGGTGGCATCCTATCACAGGACCACGCTGGAATTCACTGAGCTCCTGAGAGGAAACAGAAACAGTCTGAATGCCGAGGTGCTTGCTTTTATACACCTGTGGCCATGGAAGTGTTCGGAACACCGGATTTCATGGCAATATAGCGTGTCTCTTTTTAAATGATTTACCTTCTGAGTCATAGTTGGTGATGAGAAGGATGGAGGACTACAGGACCAGATGAGAAGGATGGAGGACTACAGGACCAGATGAGAAGGATGGAGGAATACAGGACCAGATGAGAAGGATGGAGGACTACCGGACCAGATGAGAAGGATGGAGGACTACAGGACCAGATGAGAAGGATGGAGGAATACAGGACCAGATGAGAAGGATGGAGGACTGCAGGACCAGATGAGAAGGATGGAGGACTGCAGGACCAGATGAGAAGGATGGAGGACTGCAGGACCAGATGAGAAGGATGACACCACCTCACCCTTTGGCTGGTGGGTGAGGCGGCTCCCGAGCAGCACAGAGGACGTTTTTGTTGTTTTTGGGAAGCTCCTCTCTCACACACACACACACACACACACACACACACACACACACACACACACACACACACACACACACACACACACACACACACAGGATTTATTTCGGATTATTTATAGTTTATAGAACTATTATTTATTTTCTAGTGATATCTGTCTGTATAAAACTGTATATATCATCTCAATCTGTACAGCATTGCTTGCTTTGTTTTGTGTCAACATTTATTGTTGTACAGCTACTCTGTGTGTCTGTTATTGCCCTCGGGGACAAATAAAGTTTTTCAATTTAATTATACAACCTCTTTGCATCTTTGGTCAGAAATTAAGGAGACAGACCATTTGTATGCATTATTGAAAAATCTATAAAGAATGCATTCATATTCATAGTATGTCAAAACAAGTTGTAGTATGTCAAATATTCATGAAATAGACATTGTATAGTATGCGAGGAAAACAAATTAAAATAGTACATCTCAAAAAGTCATAGTGTAGCATGTTGAATAAAAGTGGTCGTATAGTATGATGATGAAAGTAATACAAAAAATCATAGTATTTTGTCAAGAAATGTAAAAGTCATAGTATAATATGGCTTTAAAAATCAATGGTGTAAAATGTGAAAAAATAATTATATTGCAGGACAACAAAGTTGCGATATAGTATGTTGAAACAAGTCTTATAAGAGTCATTACATAGTATTCCATTAAAAAGTGATATTAAAGTATGTCAAATAAATTCATAAAGTCATTGTATTGTGTCTAAAAAAGTTTAGTTATTAATTTAGTTTAAGTTTAGTTATTAAGTAATAGAATAGACATTTTTTAAAACTTTTTTAACTTGTTTCTAATATGAATAGTCGATGAAGTGACAAGTCGGGCTATCATTTGTCTGCAGCAAGACTCAAGAAAGGAGCAGCACATCAGCTTGGGAGATTCAGAACCAGAATCAGCTTTATTAGCCAAGTATGCACACATACAAGGAATTTGACTCCGGTAGGATGGACACTGTCTCAGACAGTAGACAGTAGACATACATACAAATGTAAGGCAGTTGCCTATTTTGGCCAATAGATGGCCCTGTTGTATTATTTATGCCCTCAGGCGTTACGCGATTGTTGCTGATTGTCCTTTACCGGTCACGTGTTTTCACGTGTCGGTTCAGTGTTTGTGAGTCCAGCAGGAAACACCGGAGAGACGACACCGAAAGCTTGGATTTATTAACGTTACGTGTTTAAGTTTTACCACCGCCAGGTTAGCGTCTAGTAGATTTATTTTGGTAAGTTCTCAACTTAAACTCAACTTTTCCAACACGTATGCTAGCACAGCACATATAAAGGCTAGCTAACTGTTAACTAAGGCGTCTTAGCTGTCTTAGCTTCGTCAGATGCTTAATCATATTGTATGGTTGCATAATATATTAATACCAACAAGGGAGACGAGGCAGCAGTCTAGCATGTGTTTCTAGAATGTTCAGTTGTCAGTTTTGCGGCCATGCATGTGGTACTAATATGCCTTCGTAGGCAGATGCCAGTATAGATGATGTAGTCAATTTTATTCCAGATTAAGACATAGAAATTATTGAAATGCAATGAATGGAGCTCAGTGTAATTTTTAAATAATTTCTTTCAATATGACATTGATGACAACCATAGTTAAAACATTGTTTAATTATATTAACATTAACTTAGAACTGCAATGCTGTTTGTGTCTCCTATATAGGTGTCAGCAACAGCAGCGAGTGTGAAGACATCATTCGCCCTGGCCATAGCCCTTGTTGATCATTCTAGGTAAACCCTAAGTCCCACATGTTTACTTACACTGTACTACTGCACATATGCAGAGTATTTCTATTGAACCTGAATCTCAAAGAGACGGCTTGGCCCACTCGCTATGTGCGTTCTCGTTGTTGGGTGTTGAATGCTACTGACCCTCTATAACACATACATCAAAGGCAGTGCAATGGACGAAAACAATATAGCAGCAAGTGGCCACCTGATAATACATCAAATGGTCAATGTGACAATCAGCCCAACTCTTTTTGCATTGTGTTTCAGGTCCAATGATTTGTGACCAGCGTTAGATGTAAGCATCGAGGGTCAGTTGGTGTGTGAAGGAGCATCGTTTGTTTTGGGGCTTGCTGTTGTCTTCACGTGCTACTCCAACTTCAACCTCCAATATCAGGATCAGGCTGCCTGCACACTTGAATTCATACAGAGGTAAGTTTGAATCCGATATCGAGGCATTAGCGTCGGATGTGTATTGCTGTATAGTAGGGCCCCACTCTGAATCTCAGACTCCCAAACTGAGTAGGTAGCTGATTGATGTATTTAGTATTTCCATCACTTTAATTTAATAAATTCCACAATATAATCATCCTATTTTCAACATTTTATTGTTCTGGATTACTATGGGCAGAAATATGTGTCACTACAAACTGAATTTGAATCATTTATATTTTAATTTGAATTGATTAATTTATTAGTTTGGAACTGAATTCCAATAAACTGAATACAGGATAAGCAGTAGACCATGGATGGAGCAATTCAAATTCAGATATAAATTATTAAATATATTTTTTAGTGACACACAATTCTGCCCAAAGATAAATCTTCTAGAGCAAAGTGTTATTGTACTATTTCAGTCACTGAAGGTCAAAGGTCCCAGTCAAATTGTATTTTTGTAACACCGTAGAAGTGCCACATTACCATAGCTACATTTTAGTCACTGAATTATCCACAACACGTTCCTGTTTCACAATAAAAGCTTTGTTATGTATTGAATGGATTCTGTCCATTGAAATGCTACAGGGCTTTTAATTTGAAACATATACAGGAATTCTTGAGTTTGTATTAACAGCATAATGCAGGAACACATATTTGACAGTAGCTGGACGCAGATCAGACAATAAGGAAGCTTCATACTAAAATATGAGCAAATACAGGAGACTTATGGAACAGAGGGAATTAGAAATAAATGCCCATCTCTAATATAAGCCTGCTTCAAATAAAGCCCTGTTATCCTCTGTATGTGAGGTAAATATAGGCCCCGGCCACTATTTGAGAATTTACGGTATGCTACAAGTGATTTCCTAATTCTTTTTTGCGTGTCTTGTTTTACCTTGCTATGCTTTGTAGAAGCTAAGTTGGGATCAACCCAGAGAGAGGGACAAAGGCACGGCGGGGGAAAGTGATCAGCAAGAAGAGTGGGGAAATGGACAGGCGACATCCCCGACATGTGTGCACACTCTTGAGGATGCTCATGGATTTTGAGTGGGACTTTGTGTGAGTTGGACATTCACTACCCTGACCTGCACTCATTCACAACAGTCTTTTTATTTGTAGGGGCTGTATTTTATTATTTTTTATTTCATTTTGTGAACAAATTTCACCCATCATGTTTAATGTTTAAGCTATTGGGCCAGCACTCAGTATTGTTCAATAACATGGTTCTGTGAACCCCCAAGCGTAATGGGGGAGGCTATTTCCTTTTGAAACAGAGAAGTCACGGTACTATTTACTCTGTCCGTAAAGTACAAATGTTTTCAGCCCATCCCTCATCAGATACACACACACACACACACACACACACTTTTTGTTGGTAAGGGATTGAGTATTTGAATGTTTTACATGTTATTTTCTGTCAAACTCAGGGGTTACTCTAATAAACAAGAATAATATGAATATTTCCTGTTTTGTTTATTCTTCCCAATTGTTATTTTTCATTTGCTTGTTAGTTTTTACAGATGCTTGTATCACCGGTTCCTAAATGTTTTGGGGAAAATAGTACCTGGACTCAGCGTGCTCATGAACCAGCAGCAGCGCGTCACACAAACATTCAGGACCTCATCCTCTCAAACGACTTTAATGACAGGCAAGTCGTTACATTTGTCAATAAAAAAAAGTCAACAAGAAAGCGATCGCTCACAGCGCAAAGGCATCAACGAGACGCTCAGTAAGAACAGCGGCTTCAAACAAATGTAATAAATGTGGGTTTTGTTAGCAGAAACTGCAATAAACATCAGAGTCCGACAATGACCATCCAACACATAAGAATATAGAAATACAATTATCTTTATTAGTTCATTCACGTGATTTCTCTCGTCTAAAAATAGAGCACACACAGGGCAGAGGTCAACCACAGTCAGAATAACACGGGCCTCATTAAGCTAAATCACAGCACCCCAAGGAAGTACATCGCCATATAAGGCGCAGACAACACGCAAGAGGCACGGCAGGCCATTAAATCACGCTTAACCACGGCAGCCCCAAACCATAGAGAAGCCCGACATTATTCCACCTGCAGCCACCCTACAATCCCCGCTCCCCACCTGCATAACTCATAAGCACATATCACACCCATACCCTCGCACCACCAGGCATTTCTCCCAACACGCGCGCACAGAATCACACACACACACACAACACACACGTGTTTTAAAAGTGTTACGTAACTCGCCGGTTGGGGAACACCCCCCCATTTTTAAACGGCAATACCTGGAAAACTATCTCACCTGTGGCCTTCTACTAAATGCCACTGATAAATTTAGCCTCACGAAAACCTCATAGTTTGTCTCTATGCTCACTATGAGGGATCACACATTTCCAGATCCAATTCCTTAGTCACATTCATTAATTTGGCAGGATAAATTGTCTAATGTACATCACTGCTCTGTTGTGCTCATCTTTTTTGATGGCATACATGCGCCCAGTTTCTGTAGAGGGAACGTCAATCCTTGCAATTCTAGCCTGCAGTGCACATTGCACATCTTCTCCTCTTGGCCAGTAGAAACTCTTGGCAGGGCCATGTGGGTGCATGAACTGAACCAGTACATCTTCATCTGAAACTTCCTATCCACCATTTCTGATCCTACACACAACTCACATATTGTCTCATAGTGAGCATAGAGACAAACTGTTATTCAATATCAAACTTTGGAGACTTTTATACTGTAATGTTAAATCTTTAGGTTCAAATTAAGATTATTATTTGATTTGGTTTATATTCTTAAAGTATGACAAAATGTACAGTCTTCAATATTATGCCAAAAACCATCTAAACTACCCTTCATTCAATGATGTTTCATAAGAAAACTGTTGACAGTAGAGACCTAATGTTTTGGATTTGTCCTATTAACAAGTGTGTCTTTGTACTTGTACTGTAATTCTTTCAGGACATTTTGAGATGGTCAGGTGGGAAGATTTTCAGAAATTTGATGAAATGACACGGAATGACCTTTGGGGAATTTAAAACACACTTTGTGAAAATGCCACAGCCTCATACAATGAACTGTTGCCTCTCCTTCCTGAGGATGAACTCATTAAACAAAAGGAATGGTTTTCACGGATTATGAACTACAATACATTTCAAAAGAACACTCAAACATGGATTGTTGAGACTGAACAAAAAGATCTGTCAGGAACAACAGGACTCACCAGAAATACCATAACTCTCTGGAAATTAATGAAGCAAATGAAAATGTGGATGACATTAAACCCAGCGACAGTGTTTCAAATGTTGGAAGCCACAAAACATCTCAGTCACAATGCTTTTCCACCTTTTCTGCACGTTTAATGGCAGACGCCGAGCTGGCAGCCTTAACCACGAGGCACAAATGATTAAAGGACAAGCACGCTTTGGAAGAAGAGGAACAACGCCTGCGCAAAAGGAGAGAAGAGCTCAAACTGAACACTGAAATTGCAGAAAAAATGGCAAAACTTGAAATTCTCAAGACGAAAAGCTAACAAGTGGAAAAAGAACATCAAAAGTCTCAGATGGAATGAAATCATATTTTGAAAAGGCACAAGCTAAACAGTTACTCAATGTCAATGCAGATGAATTCATTCCAAAACAAACAGATACAAATACAAACATGAATATGTGAAACGGCGACAATATAGCCTGACAACGCCACCCAATTAGAGAGCTGGGACTCTTAGAATATTGGAACAACTTTCCTTTTGTTTGCAAGTCCTTTGATTTGGTGGGAGCAACAACAGATTTACCCAAAAGACAGCTTGAGTATATAAAATATATATATTTATTACAATGTGCAGTTGAATAAAAACAAGGTGTACACCATTCCACACATCCAACTTAAAAGCTGGCCCCTGCGGTTGCGATAGTCCCCAGTCCACAGGGGGTCCCCCTAACACAAGTCCGTCTCGCGCCCAGCAGTGACTTCAACGCAGCCGGCGACCTGCCAATCTCCCGCACACACCAACGCAATCACTCACACAACAGAGAGAGAGAGAGAGCCACCAGTATCTCCACAATAATAATAAAAAAACAGAACACACAGCAATGAGCACAGCAAACAAAACACACGGGCATGCAACGCTAAAAGAGCATCATGACAGTCCAAAATCACTGCAACTCATACATATATAAATATAGTTAATAGACAGTCTGGAGCTTGATTATGTAGACGTAAATCTTAGAGGAAGCGAGGCCGCATAGCCGGACCAACAGCGTCACTCACCATCAAACTGGGAGCCGACTTATCCAACTCCCGGTCCGGTTGCACAGCACCCAGCCACAGGCGCAGGACGAACACGGCAAGGCTCCGATCACCACACCGGCGGCAGCAACGATCCCAGCAGGTGAGAGGATGGAGAATCAGCCGGTGCGAAGACGGATCACAGCAGGAGGGCAGGAATCGGCCGGTGCGAAGAGCTTGATACGAGAACGGGCACACTAGCAGACTTCCGCAAGACAGCACAGCAAATCCCCACAATCGCGCACACCACAGACAGTTAAGGGAAACCAACAACTAACAGGCGCGACAGGCATAGTCCACGGGAACAACCAACCGGCACTGTTTCAGTTCCTTCTTTTTTAAGCAGCCTGTGACTATCAATTGGCATCGCAATTGTCCACACCTGTTACACTCCAATCAGCTGGGCATACAACATTGACAACAAAGGGGCGTTGCCTTGTGGTCCCCAAATCATGACCATGACAAATACAACTTCATATGAACAAAACCAAAACTGCCCTACAAATTCAGAGACAAATGGAGAAACCAAACATGTGAGTTGCAAGAACGATACGACCAAAGAGCTAGAATCACAGATATTACTGACTTCATTGAAAGGCAAGTGAAAATTATGACAGATCCTGTGTTCGGCAATATACAAGACTCTCAACCAATGACTATGATTAGAGCAGGTGTGTCAAACTGATCCAGTAAAGGGCCGCTGTGGCTGCAGGTTTTCATTCCAACCAAGCAAGAACACACCTGATCCAACCAATCAAGGTGTGAAGGCAAATCAGGTAGGTGAATAAGTCGAGTCAGGTGTGTTCTTGCTTGGTTGGAATGAAAACCTGCAGCCACAGCGGCCCTTTACTGGATCAGTTTGACACGCCTGGATTAGAGGAACAAACGAACCTAAGCCACAGTTTCGTCCTGGAAACAAGGGGAGCAGTTTTGCTACCACTGTAGGCCCTCTGGAGAACAAACATCTGTCTGCAAGGAAAGAAAAGGAAATTGAACAAACGGGAAGGAGAGCATGCATCTGCTGTGGAGGAGGACACACGTTAGTGTACAGATGGGAAGAATGCCTCATGAGAGGAAAATAGGCTTCTTGAAGGAAAATGACATCTGTTTTGGATGCTTGTGTACAGGTCACATCAGTAAAGATTGCCATGAAAGGATTTCCTGCTCAAGGTGTAGCCTTAAACATCCCACTGTACTTCACAAGGAACCCGTTAAAAATTCTGAGCAGACACAAGTGGGACACAAGTAATGCAAACAATAAATTGTGAAATTCAGTAATATATTATTATTATATATCTATTATTATAGACTGGTTACCTGTCTGTCTCTACATGTCAGCCCTGTGATAGACTGGTTACCTGTCTGTCTCTACATGTCAGCCCTTTGATAGACTGGTTACCTGTCTGTCTCTACATGTCAGCCCTGTGATAGACTGGTTACCTGTCTGTCTCCAAATGTCAGCCCTGTGATAGACTGGTTACCTGTCTGTCTCTACATGTCAGCCCTGTGATAGACTGGCGAGTCCAGGGTGAACCCTGACCATCACCAAACAGGACGCAAACATTAGACCTGTCTCTTTGGAGACCACTCACCCTTAAATTTACATTAATATCTCCAGACACTGCTTTTCGTGTAATGAATGCTCCTGACATATCTAAGCTCATGTCGGTTAACATAACGGATCAAATAGTTTAAACTAAAGTACATAATTATTGTTATAATGCTTAGGTTGCATTCCAAAGCTACGTGCTAAAACTCTGGTATCCATGGCAGCAACAGCTAGCTTAACTCCCGCTAGCTAACGCGTTGGCTTCAGCAGGCCTTTGAACAAACTGCGGAGACGCAGAGAGCATCGGTGGGATGGTGGAAGCTCTAAAAAGTAACGTTAGACAGCACGCTAAATCATCCTGCTTCACTGCCATCTACTGGATATGAAATCAACTACAACACACCAGTGTTTACAACATTTCTTATGATTTGAAAATGCTCTTAATGTAAATGATTTGCCCACTGAAGATTGTGCTCATTGTTAGAACTCCTTCAATTTGGTTCTTCATAGGAGGTGACTGTGAATTACTTTGAAATGTGGAATGGTGATGTTTGTATGTGAGTTTGCGCTTGAAACTTAAAAGCTTGTAACTTGCCTGCGTTCATTTGTACTCTCCAAAAGTAATAGCTTGTTAATAATAATTTCGAAGCTAACTTTGACGGCCAACAAGATGGTTGGCCTGGTAAACCACTACTCACCTACTTATGCTCTCTTTTGTTTAATTTCCTTCCTGAGAGGCTGCTGAGCCCCTCACACGTTGGAGGGTTTCATCCTCACTCCAAAAAGCCACTAATACGAAGCAAAATGACTTAGTGGACTAAAGCGAGCAGCCAAGACGAGAAACAGTGTATCGGGGACACTCGTCTGGAAAAAGCCTTCCTACAATGACGCAGCAATGCAGATTGCGTCATTGGTGTGATCCGAGCTGGATTCGAACAGGTGAAGACCGGGTCAGAGTCTACAGCGCATGGGCATCGCGCACTTATGCTTTAAGCACCTGCGCTAACCACTCGGCCACCGCGCGGTGGTGAAGTAATTCGTCACTAGAACCTATTTATTCACCATGAGATCGAAGGTCCATAGGTCCTGCTGCATATGACTGCCTGCAAAGACACATATGGAAAGGAAGGAAATTCAGAACATAGCCGTGCAAGAATTTATGGAGGACTAAACATGACTTAAGTATAAATAAATAAATGAGGGAAAAGGTATTTTCCCTGTATATTTTGTTTTTGGTCATTGTAGGTAGAATAAATAGGTTTTCCTTTATACCCATCAGAATTGAAAGGCTCTGGAGAGACGTTTATGTGAGAGTTCTTGATCTCTTCTACACCATCTTTACCAACCTTGAGAGAGAAGGCCTTCTCAATCCTGACAATGAAATGCATCTCTATGCTCTGCACTGGTGCTTTGTGCCCCACATACAGAAGCACCTTCAGTTTTTCCAGCATGGCTGGAACTGCCACAGACTACGCACTGAGGGCAACCAGTCACCGCTGCAACTGTGGACTCACCATGAGCATGAGGCACAGCAGGGCCCCATACAGGTTTGGATTTATTCAGTAATTCTGTTTTACTTTAACTTTTAATTTCCTACATGGGATATTGTCAACATTATCTCTACTTTATGTCCATTATAAAGTGCATGTATCAGTAGCAAAATGTAACTATAGTAGCCTGTTGTTCAGGAACTAAATGTGATGGATTTATACTGCCTATCATTGTCACTTTCAACACAATAAGGTATTGCTACCATGTTGTGGTCAAACAAGGAGCAGTGATTTAGAGAGAAAATTATACATCTTAGCTCTCAAAATTAATGTATTGGCTCTTGGAAATTGTAGTCAAGCTCTTTCCAATGCCATAGCTGTTTTTGGGGCATAGATACAGAATCCCAGATGATAAACAAGTGATTCAAGTGTCTAAAATGATTTAAAAAGAATGGTAATGACAGCATTTTTATTTTATACCAGATGTCATAAAACTTGCTGCATTGTACAATATGACTGCAAACAAACTTTTTGCAATAAGCAATTTATGTCTATTACTATTAATGAACTTTTTGTGAACCATTGAGTTTAAACATTGAAAACCATTATGGTTATGTAACAGAGCCTTGTATGATAAACTGTCCTGTAGTTATCAAGATAACTTGTTTTGAAGTATTAATTTCACATGTGATTGGAGACTTAAGTCTCTGAATCAGAAGGCTCGAGAAACTGCAACATGCATCCTGTTTCAGAACAAAACCACAAATAAAGAACAGCAACAACTCACTTTGTCTCTGTAACAGTCTCCTGAGCTTTAATACAATTGTGAACAGTGAGATTAAACCTAAAAGACAATGGTATAGACATGAAGCAAATAACAAATATGCTTCACCACATCACAAGCATGCAGACCTTTTTAATGCACCAGTGTTACACACACTGGCAGAACTAGGCCCTAGTTGATATCACTCTTTCAAATGCTTTTATGCTGCAATCCAAATTTTGTTGCTGGACAACAAATGTAGACTAAGGTGTACAGTGATATATTGATGTGTCCTTAGACCAGTCCAAACCCAGTGTCAGTGCTACAAATAGCAGCAAGAATGTCTCTTTCAAAGTTAGAGGACTCTTTGTAATGTCCTGGAAGTTTAAGCAGGTGGAAGAACTGGGGAAGTTGCTCTCCACCACGTTAACATCCAAGTGTCTGGGCAGCACATTCCACCCTATCCAGAACTGCAGGAGTTTCCCAAGGATGCTTGGCGACGCTGCCGCAATAGAGAAGAAAGTCAACATTTATTTTATTGCCTGAAATGATTTTGTATCATCAATCATAAATGAAGTTGAAAAAAGAACGTAATTTCACTTAATTTGTGCTTTGGGTTATTCATGTAGCTGATAATCCACAGGTAATACAAAAGTAGAGGAAGCAAAGAGCTTGTGTTTTTGACCAACATTCATTTATTTGCACCAAATACAGACTTTCAGTTAAATAACCTGAGGAACTGTTAAAAGTACATATTTACCGTTCTCAATAAATGTGCGAAGGAATCCTGTGATCCTACATGTATCCTCCAAAGAGACATCACTGTCTTCATCCTCATCCTGTGTTGGCCACTTTATCTTTTCCAAGACCATCTGACAAATAATTTTTTCAAATCGGTTAACACTTGTTTTTCCCAGCAGCCCAGAGAATATAAAGCTCAATAAACCACAGAACAGAAAATATGAGAAATTGTCAATTCTAATAATCCAAATTGTAATTTGGTCAGGGCATGGTTGTCAGTTTGAAGAACCATACTGGAGGTTTTGCAAGTGTTAAAGTTATGGCAAATGGCAAACTGAGTACTTCCCAGTCCTGTTGAGCATTTTCTAAATCATCCATCAGTTTTTTGATTGGTTTCCTTCGTTTAAGGCAGCAATTAGTATCGTTCATTTCATTTGAAAATCAACTTGCAAGGACTTAAGGACAACCATGTTTTTGCAGTAGCTACTCACTCATGCAGTGATATAATATAGGATTAATTTAAAAAAAAGAAGAAAAAGTGATCAAATGCTGACTGGTTATTTGCAAAAGGTTTCCATCTCTCCAGGTTAATGTTTGTTGTAATAAACTGAAACAAATTGCTGCCAGAGGCTAGAAAATAAACGTAATTTCTGGGAAGGTGAATCTTATGAGTTAGGAGGAGTGTTTTTTACTTAGCAGCATGAGTCACTTACCCTTGGTGTGAACTGTAAATCAGATGCTCTTGGAAAGAGAAGGGGAATTGTGTCTTTCCTCTCAGTTAGCAAAGGCCAGATCAGTGTCTCTTTTAAACCCCTTCGTAACTGTTTGACTTGTCTGGAGGTTCTTCCAAGTACCTGCAAAATATTTGCATCAAAATAGAAAAGCCAAGCAGCAGTACAAATCTTCTACAGATAGCCCTATTAGTATTAATAACCTCATCAACATCCATCTGTGTATCTCAGAAAAAGTCCAAATGTAGTTCTACATCAAAACTTGTACTCTGATTAGTCAGTCTGATTACATGAGCTATTTAGTACAGAATACTCACAGCATGGAAGAGCAGTTTGTCAAGCAGCCATCTCCTGTTCTCAGATGTGACTAGAGGCAAATCCCAGGACAGTGCCAACTCATTGATGATGGACTTTTCTTCGGATGATAATTCTGCTGTACCCTCAAGCTAATAATGACAATTAGAATTCATTTTAATTCAAAGTCTTGACCTCATTACTTGCATAAGTATTCATATATGATACAACAAACAGGGATAGGACAACCTATTGATAATTAGCAATCATGCAGTTGACACCACCCACTGGTCTGGAACAGGGGGTTGCTGCATAGACTGTAAAAGACTGTAAACATTTGGATCGCTCCGTAGTGGCTGGCTGCAGTATAGGTCATAAGCCCCACCCCCTCCATGTTAGCAGATGGGACATGGACCAAACTAAAAAAACAAAGTACATGTCAAAAAAATGTTTCCCAAAGATGGTTTCTGTCATTTTTAGGTATTTTTCTTATCACACTGATGTTTGTTCAAGTGTTCATTTTTCTGATAAGTTTGTTTTTTATTACTTATTTTATGCTATAAAAACAGACTGAAATGTCATGATTGACAACTGTGATTGACTCATTACTGCACAGACTCTGGCTCCAAAATTACAAGATGGCGGCGCTCATATCTGGAATATTTTGGCTTCACTTTTGTACAGTGGGAGAAAGTGGGAGAGAGCCGCGTCGTCCATCTTTAGATACAGTCTATGGTCTCAAACCACATGCCAAATTATTTTCATTTAGCTTGTGAGCAGCATGTTAGTAGTCAGTAACTGTAAAACAATGTTTGCTCAAAAAAACACATTTTACATGACATGGGTGTAGGGGGTTATGTTTTATCTACAGGTATTTAGGTAGTCAACAAAGAGACATAAAGTACCTGACACATAAAACTGGGTTATAATTGTAATTACAATAATTTTCTCGAGGTTTAAATTGCTAGGGTAAAGGATGTTAGTATATTTGAGGATAACAGAAGGGTTAAAGAGATTCCTTCAACTCCTTCAGTACTCCCTGCTGGTGCAAATTGTAACTACATGATGTGATTGTGGAGGTATCTATAAAGTTGATCAAGTTGAATTACCAGTATTTAAATTGAATGAATTGATTATAAAAATATATTTATTTTTTCCCTGACATCAGATATTCTTTTTATCGTCCTAGCCCCAATTTGTATCAATAAAATCATACTTGAAAAAAATGGATCGTACCAACTTGTTTGTCTCACGGATATCCAGGTCAGCACAGTCCTTAATATCGATTGTGGCTTCTTCTGGGGATCCACCAAAGAGCACATGCAGGATAGCTGGGCTCGGTCCACCAAGGCATGGCCCATCATGTAGAAATGAATGACCGATCATTCGACCAGCAACAACAAAGAAGTCACTCTCCAAAAGGATAAGGGAAGTGGAGGGAATACGATGATCTTCTTCTCCCTCAAAAAGAAGAGTTCCCCCTGGCACTTGAATAAACAAGAGAAAAGTCAAAGCATATAGATAGTAATGTAAAGGACATAGATATTTGGATGCGCAGGTAGTCGAGTGGTTAGAGCGCATGCCACATACGCAGCGGACTCCGGTTCGAATCTCGTCTGGAGGACCATTGCTGCATGTCGCACCCCCTCTCTCTCCCATTTCCAATCTATCCACTGTCAAAAATAAAGGTGTCTATGCCTGAAAAAAAATCTTAAAAAAAAAAAAAAAGAACATAGATATTTACCTGTCATATAGCATTAGTAATGGAAATATCAATCAGCCACTGAATATTCTGGTTGATCCTGTAGAAACCTAAAGGTTCACAGCAGCTACATTCACATTTAGGAATAAGTTTAGTATTCTCTGGGTAAGCGTAAAGATCTGGGAAGACAGATCTGTTTTCAGTCTGGAACGTGTACCAACCAAACACCAAAGTGAATATTTACTTACCAAAATTGATCTCAAAACCATAGAGAACTTTTGACATGATGGTTGCAAAGAAATGGCGAGTCACACCATCACCAATTGCTGGATCTCCTGAAAAAGCAAAACACACGGTACAGTCGTCAGTTAATGAAAATTGTAAAAATATATATATGTTTTACCTTTAGTTTTGTATGTGTAAGCAATTTACCCTTAAGTGTGCATGTCAAGGGGCAAGCCCACTCAACATTAGCCATCTTATAAAAAGAAAGGAGTGCCCTTTCCCTGTCCGCTGCACTGTCTCGAAGATCCATGGTAAGACTTAAAGATTTTCCAGTTGCATGCTGACTTAAAATGGCTTCTTTGAATCTCTTTGCTGCCTCTGTAGGATTTGGTGCAATTTGCCAATCTAAAAGTAGTTCAAATGTTCAAATTAATACTGGATCAATTAATATACAGAGAGCAACAAGTTATTGAAATAAATTATGTAATGTTTAATTACGTAACAAACCAGGGAAGCCTCTCTCTTCAATGGGATCTAGATCAACTATGTCAGGAGCTGGCACACATCCCTGAGGTGGCACCGAGTAGTTTGAGTTGTTGGCCCTTGTTGTCTCCCTCACCTGTGGTCTCGTCAACATGCTGACAAATCTACCTTCACTTCGGGAGGAGTTGGCACTTTCTGTGGCGACCTCAACCTCTACCTCACCACTGCTCTGTGATGGTCTTGAGTAAAGAAGAGGTCATTTTTGTTAGTTTGGCTAGTATATTTTATATTGCATATGTAGCGCCTCTCTAGTGTATGACACTATAGTGAGAGGTGGCTAACCTGAGCTCTTTATTCCTATATAGCAATAGGATTGGGTCTCTGTAATAAACTTAAAAGTGTACACTAACAGTGTGTGTGAAAGGGATTTTTAAATGTAGTCTAGACTTCCCCTTTAAATCAAGTTTTTTAACCAGCACGTTACTCTTGTATGAATTCAAATACTTGTTAAATCACAGTACTTTTTACTCCCCTTTTAACACAAAATTATTCCTTGTGACCTTTAAGAACTTAAAATATCGACTCAGTGACCACAACAGTTTAGTGTAAAAAAAAAAAAGGAATTGTTTACTCACAGATTATATTTAGCAGGTTCACACACTTTTCAGAGTTGGTTTCAAAAAAAATAATTATTATCACTGTGACACTTTAAGGGCCCATGAAAATAAAACAGCCGGCAATAAAATAAAACTCACTGTTCAAATATACCGTCCAAACGATGCAGGCCTGAATGCAGCCCGGGAACGTTGTAGCCTCAAACAAATGGCTGCTTCACCACTACAGGGCAAAATAAAAAAGGATAGGTACCTTAATCCACAGGTGTTGAAGAGAATAGCCGAAACCGGAGGAGAGGGGAAACGATCCACCACAGAGGAGGAGAAGAAGACATACACCGCCCGATTCCACCGGGAGGAGGGGGGGGGGGGGACACGCCAC
>JARXKY010000088.1:0-12500 GCA_029853015.1 Chelidonichthys spinosus
AAAAGGGATGAAATACAAGCCCCTGTGGGAGGAGCAGCAGCACCCTCTGCTGTTTGTCAAGGGAAATGGAAAAAAGCGTACAGCACCTGGTATTCCCAGGCGGTCTCGCATCCAAGTACTGACCAGGCCCAACCCTGCTTAGCTTCCGAGATCAGACGAGATCGGGCGTGTTGTGGGTGGTATGGCCGTAAGCCAAAGGAGCAGGCAGAGAAAGGCCGTTTATAGATGTCCATCGCCTTTTGCCAAGAAATGGGAGGACGTGTGTGCTGATGATGACAAGTTCCTACCAAAGCCTCCCAGGACAAAATGATGACAATTTGGTCAGTGACAAGCACAATAGCTGGACTATATTGACCAAACTGATGTAGTGAGCCCTAATAAACTGCATGCAGCAGGAAGATAATCCCGCTTTTTGGCAATATCCGCATGTTTGCTTGTTCTGCCATGAAAACCAAGCGCTGGATTTTGGAAAAGTTATACATTATCGAAAAATGGCTACGCGACCCAAACTTTACCGGGAAATTAATCAGGTCCTGTTCATGTTTGTAATGATTAATCAAATGATCCTGGGGGGGGGGGGGGGGGGGGAACTGGATGGGACTGGGGGGTAAAGAATGAGATGAAATCCAATGCCCCCGTGGGAGGAGCAGCAGCACCCTCTGCTGTTTGTCAAGGGAAATGGAAAAAGCTTACAGCACCTGGTATTCCCAGGCGGTCTCCCATCCAAGTACTGACCAGGCCCAACCCTGCTTAGCTTCCGAGATCAGACGAGATCGGGCGTGTTGTGGGTGGTATGGCCGTAAGCCAAAGGAGCAGGCAGAGAAAGGCCGTTTATAGATGTCCATCGCCTTTTGCCAAGAAATGGAGGACGTGTGTGCTGATGATGACAAGTTCCTACCAAAGCCTCCCAGGACAAAATGATGACAATTTGGTCAGTGACAAGCACAATAGCTGGACTATATTGACCAAACTGATGCAGTGAGCCCTAATAAACTGCATGCAGCAGGAAGATAATCCCGCTTTTTGGCAATATCCGCATGTTTGCTTGTTCTGCCATGAAAACCAAGCGTGGATTTTGGAAAAGTTATACATTATCGAAAAATGGCTACCCACCCAAACGTTACCGGGAAATTAATCAGGTCCTGTTCATGTTTGTAATGATTAATCAAATGATCCTGGGGGGGGGGAACTGGATGGGACTGGGGGGTAAAGAAGAGATGAAATACAATGCCCCTGTGGGAGGAGCAGCAGCACCCTCTGCTGTTTGTCAAGGGAAATGGAAAAAGCTTACAGCACCTGGTATTCCCAGGCGGTCTCCCATCCAAGTACTGACCAGGCCCAACCCTGCTTAGCTTCCGAGATCAGACGAGATCGGGCGTGTTGTGGGTGGTATGGCCGTAAGCCAAAGGAGCAGGCAGAGAAAGGCCGTTTATAGATGTCCATCGCCTTTTGCCAAGAAATGGAGGACGTGTGTGCTGATGATGACAAGTTCCCACCAAACCTCCCAGGAAAAATGATGACAATTTGGTCAGTGACAAGCACAAAGCTGAACTATATTGACCAAACTGATGCAGTGAGCCCTTAAACTGCATGCGCAGGAAGATAACCCCTTTTTGGCAATATCCGCATGTTTGCTTGTTCTGCCATGAAAACCAATCGCTGGATTTTGGAAAAGTTATACATTATCGAAAAATGGCTACGCGCCCCAAACGTTACCGGGAAATTAATCAGGTCCTGTTCATGTTTGTAATGATTAATCAAATGATCCTGGGGGGGGGGGAACTGGATGGGACTGGGGGGTAAAGAATGAGATGAAATACAATGCCCCGTGGGAGGAGCAGCAGCACCCTCTGCTGTTTGTCAAGGGAAATGGAAAGAAGCTTACAGCACCTGGTATTCCCAGGCGGTCTCCCATCCAAGTACTGACCAGGCCCAACCCTGCTTAGCTTCCGAGATCAAAGATCGGGCGTGTTTTTTTTTTTTTTTTTTTTTTTTTTTTTTTTCTTTTTTTTATTAAGATTCAAACATTTTCATGTTTTCTTTCAGGTATATACATTATTTACAAGAATGAATATTTTGTTTAAAATACAAACATTTTGCTTTGCTCACCACTTATTGCATTTATAGGTTGAATATGAGTTTTCCCTTTTTTGTTTCGGAGATGAGGTTGTTTCCTTTGAGGAATGTTTGTTCACATTTGCCTTTGTTGTGGAAATATATTGTTTTTTGTGAAGTTTTAAAGTGTTTGTAAAGTATGCCCATCTGTCTATGTCCTTGTTTTCGTACAGCTTGAAATTCCTTGCAACGTATATTGTGTGTCTAGTGAAAGCCAGGATTATGTTTGTCAAATTGTTTTTTACCCATTGTGTTGTTTGTGAGTCCAAATAGTAATGTCCAGTTCCAGTCTTTGTCTTCTGTGTGATTCAGTCCACATGTGGTTTCCAGGGTGTTTTACTTGTTCTGTGAAGCTCTTGCAGACGGGACAAAGGAGAAAAAGGTGTTCTAGGTCCTCAGCTCCATTCTTGCACACTACACAGTCTCTCCCATATTGATTTTTATTGATTTGGTGCAGGATGACACTTGTGAAAATCCTTCTGTGTCTTATTTAAAAGTCTGTGTTTGTGCATTGTGGGTTGCTGAATTTTGGCTTAATGTTTTTCCAGATTTTTGATATGATTTTGTCAGGGAACTGTTTTTCCCAGTTTGTTTTGATGATGGTCTTTGCGTTTGCTGTTCTAGAAGTGTCAGGTACCAATAATGTGTATTTATTTCCTGTAGGCCCTTGGATTCTGAGCCGGCTGGCAGAAGGAAGTCTAGAGCGTCATCCTGCACCCTGGTTGAGAAAAAGGCTTGCCTCCACTCTAGGGGCAGTGCCACTGCAATATTATTGCAAATGTTTTCAATACGTTGTTTCCTCAGTTTGATGTTTTTTCCCTTTACAACACCATGGACTTTTCCAGAACTAATTATCCCCTTGTCTAGTATGTCATTTAGACTGTTGATTCCTGCTTCTGACAGGGGGCTGCAGGAGAGAGAGTTGCCAGAGCACGTTATTTCTGGGTTGTGGAATATTGGCTGCTGCAGGAGTTGCTGTTGGCTGCGCACTTTTACTTTTAGAAGTGGTCGCACCAACCTCCATGCATCAAAAATTTCTCGATCAAATGGGCTGAGATGCTTGAGTTATTTTTGGATTGTTTGGCATAGGTTATATTTGGCACATTTTCCTGTAGATGAGAGTTTGGTCTGAAAAAAACTTTTCCATACATGATTGTTTGATTCGTTTAGATATTTTTTGATTATCTTAATTCTCATTGCATGTTTTTTTGTTTTGATGTCAATTAGGTTTAGCCCTCCATTTTTGTAATTATTGATTATTGTTTTATGAGCTATGAGATTCCTTTTGCTTCTCCAAAGGAAGGAGGTGATGCTGCTTTTATTGCTGTTAGGATCTTGTCTGACATGTCATAGATGATAGGACATGATTTATTTTTGAAAGCACAAGAGAGTTGGTGACAACCACTTTGCCTCTGAGAGTGAGCTTTCTCATTTTCCACAACCCTAGTGTGCTGTTGATTTTACTGAGCAGTTCTCTCCATGTTTTGTCTCTTGCAGCCTCCTGGTCTTGTCCGAGATGCACTCCCAGGACCCTGACGCTTTCTCCTGCCTCCCTAAAGTTCCACCTGCCCGGCGACCGCACCGCCCCACCGCAATACATTATTTCTGATTTGTTTGTATTAATTTTTGAACCGGAAGCTTTGCTGTAGGTTGAGATTTGCTTTAACACCCTTTCTATGCTGTCTTCGTTTTTTGTTGTAATATTTGTATCATCTGCGTACTGCATGATTTTTGTTTCTTGTCCTAAAGGAGATATTATGCCCTTTATTTGTTTGTCCTGACTGATTAAGCAGGCGAGGGGTTCGGCCGCCAGGCTGTACAGTAGGGAGGAGAGGGGACATCCTTGTCTTATTGATCTTTGGATTAGGAATTTACCTGTTATGTGACTATTACATTTGGTACAGCTGTATGAGTTGGTGTATAATAATTGGATCCATTTTATGAAATTGTTGCCAAAACCAATTTTTTTAGTACTGCCCATAAGAAATTGTGTTCAATTCTATCAAATGCTTTTTTAAATCTACCCCTAGATAAATGCCTCCGTCTTTTTGCATGTGATTTATAGTTTCTTTTACTGATAGGATGGTATCTGTGATGTCTCGGCCGGGAATGCTGTAAGCTTGAGACCAGTTTATTATTGAACCAATTACGTTTTTTAATCTATTTGCTAGCGTTTTGGTTAGGATTTTATAATCCGTATTTAATAGGCTGATGGGTCTGTAATTTTCCAGCAAGGTTTTGTCCCCTCTATTCTTGTATAGTACCGTTATCAGGCCAAGTGTCAGAGTCTCAGGAGTGCATCCTCTACTTTCCATGGTGTTGTAAAGTTTTAGTAGGATGGGAGCCAGACTATTTTTAAAGGTTTTATAAAATTTCCCGTTAAACCATCCGTACCTGGGCTTTTGTTTTGGTTTAAGTTTTCGATTGCGTTTTCTATTTCTTTTTGTGAGATGGGTGAATCACACCAGTCTCTGTCAGCTGCTGAGATTTGCTTTGTAATGCTGTCAATTGTTTCTTGCATTTCGTTTTCATTGATTTTTTTGCTTGTAAATAATTTTTTGTAATATGTTTCTATCACTTCTAAGATGTCTTCTGTTGCTTTTACCATTTTCCCGTCTTCATTTTTTAACTCTTTTATGAAGGTTTTCGTTTGTTTCTTTTTTTCTAGTCCAAGGAAATAAGCTGTACATGTTTCACCTTCTGCGATATGCTTTGCTCTACTTCTGATGATGGCTCCTCTGCATTTCTTTTGTTCTATGTTGTTGAGTTTTCCCTTTAGACACACGTATTTGCTTATATTATAGCTTGGCTGTTTTTCTATGTTTTCGGCTTCTTTCCTGATTTCTTCTCTGATTTCTGTTTCTTTTCTTGTTTCCCTCCATTTTTTTCTCCTTACCATAATTTATGCAAGCTTTTTTCATTCGGATTTTGGCTCCCTCCCACCATTTTAATATGTCATTGGAGAACGGCATTTCCTCCGATAGCGTCTGCAGTAACTTATTTATTTTTCTTTTGAATTGATCCTCCTCGCATAGACTCGCATTGAAACACCAGATTCCTCCGTTGCGGGGATCTCCGGGTTTTTTTAATGTTACCTCCAGGAAAGAGTGGTCACTGAAACTATTGATTGAGTATGTTATTGATGTTTTTGGTTTATTAATGATTGTTCGACTAAGCATAGATCTATTCTCGTTTGTTTGAGTTTTCCTTCTACTATTTGTTGTCTTGAAAATTCTTTTTTGTTTGGTTGTAATATTCTCCATATATCAATGATGTTGTTGTCTCTCATTATTTGGTGTAATACTTGTCTGCTTGCGTCGTTTTTAAATACATTGTTAACAGATATATCATTTTTGTCAATGGTACATTGAAATCCCCAATTATGAGGCTGTTTTGATTGCACCATTTTATCATTTCTTTGAAAAACACTTTCCTTTCTTTTTCGGTGTTTGGAGCATATATATTCATTATTCGAAAATCTTTTCCGTTTCTTGTGATATCCAGCACTATTATCCTACCCCTGGATCCCTGTAGACACAGTTTGCTTTTTCAAAAATCCCTTCTTTACATAATATTGCTACTCCACATGCCATCCCGCCACTGTTTGCTGCATATACATTTCCTTTCCATTTTTCCATCATATAGTTTAGACTGTTTTCATCCCATTTTGTTTCTTGTAAACACATCATATCACTTTTGATCACAGCAGTTATTTTATCAATTTTGTCTCTGTTGCGGAGCCCGTTCGCATTAAGAGAGGAAATGTGGAAATCTGCCATTAATTGAAATAGTAGAATTAGTTGATGTAGTCTCATGAGTTAGTTTTTGCTTTATTTCTCTTTGTTTTGTTTTTGTCTGCCATTCGTTTGTACGTTTTCTGACTGTATTTATTTGACCAATGTCCATTTCCGAGTCAGAGATGTCTGTCGCCTGGGGAGGTGCGTTTGAGGTATTAGGGTTTTTTTCCTCCGGCTGCTTTGCGTGGGCGGTGTCTGATATGGTCTCGGGATTTCCTGGCTTCGGTGGGGTCGATCGAGCCAGGAGTTCGGGGCTGGCTTGGAGCTCCGTCTCCTCGCTCTTCTTCCCCACATTTTTAACAGCTTTGCTTTTGTTTTTGTGATTTTCTTTTGCTGTGTTGCGCTCGCCTGAGCCTCCCGCTGACACATCATTTGTTGGCACGGACACTTTTTCTGCCACACACTCATCGCTCTCATGCTCCCTATTGCCCCCCTCACTCTGCTCGCTCTCTTCTTCTGCTCCGTTTCCGTTTGCGCTCTCTGACTCGGAGGTCTCGGAATTGTCAGAATTTGTATCGTTTTCACTTTTGTTGCAAATACATTCTTTAATTTTGTTCATGCACAGGTTGCATTTATCGTTATTTTTCCCCATTCCCTGGCGTAATGTCCCTGGACTCCACACTTGTGACATTGGAACTCAGGACATTCCCTCAGGATATGTCCTGGCTGTATACACATCCTGCACACTTTCATTTGCTTGTCATGGATGACCCGAAAATATTCCGTACCCAAAGCAGTATTAAATTTAGCCGAGTATGGGAGAGACTGGACCTGATCATTAAACTTTACCTTTAAAAATCTTGTCCCATCTGCAATCGTTGTCCCCGGCCACATCCTTCGTTTGATGGGGGAAGCAGCTGTCACTCCCCAGCCTTGCAGTTTCGCCAATATTTCCTCGTCAGATGTGTAGAACGGCAGATTTAGGAATGACACCACCAGCTCATCGTTGCTCAGCTCCCTCGCGTGCACTCTGGTCTCTCCAACTTTGAATCCTTCCAACAGTCTCGCTTTTCCTTTCGGATGGCTCATCGTCATTTCATATTTGTTTTCGTTGATAAAGCGGCAGGCCAGCAGTCCTCCGCAAAGCTCCCGCACACACTTCATCAGCTCCATTGCGCTTATTCCAATCGTCCCCTCTATTTCAACATTTGCAGTGAGTTTTCTTTTTTTTCTTTCTTTTCCATGTCGAGTTTGTTCTCATTTGGAGTTTTTCCGTTCCGGGTCTGTTGTTCCGTCATGTTTTTAAACAAAAGCGCCCCAAAAAAGTAAAACGGGGGATTTGAGTAAGGAAGAGATATCAGTCCCCAAACAGTGCGACACTGTTGGGGGAGATTTGAAACAAAATATACGAACGAAAAACAGTTAGGATCCTAACATCTAAACAAGAAAAAGAAAAAAAATTGACTTAACCAAACAGAGACACACACGCTGTCTCTGCTGCTGCTGCTGCTGCTCTGACTCTCCCTCTCGCAATCACACTGACTCTGTGCACCTGCGTGTTGTGGGTGGTATGGCCGTAAGCCAAAGGAGCGGCAGAGAAAGGCCGTTTATAGATGTCCATCGCCTTTTGCCAAGAAATGGAGGACGTGTGTGCTGATGATGACAAGTTCCTACCAAAGCCTCCCAGGACAAAATGATGACAATTTGGTCAGTGACAAGCACAATAGCTGGACTATATTGACCAAACTGATGCAGTGAGCCCTAATAAACTGCATGCAGCAGGAAGATAATCCCGCTTTTTGGCAATATCCGCATGTTTGCTTGTTCTGCCATGAAAACCAAGCGCTGGATTTTGGAAAAGTTATACATTATCGAAAAATGGCTACGCCACCCAAACGTTACCGGGAAATTAATCAGGTCCTGTTCATGTTTGTAATGATTAATCAAATGATCCTGGGGGGGGGAACTGGATGGGACTGGGGGGTAAAGAATGAGATGAAATACAATGCCCCTGTGGGAGGAGCAGCAGCACCCTCTGCTGTTTGTCAAGGGACATGGAAAAAAGCTTACAGCACCTGGTATTCCCAGGCGGTCTCCCATCCAAGTACTGACCAGGCCCAACCCTGCTTAGCTTCCGAGATCAGACGAGATCGGGCGTGTTTTTTTTTTTTTTTCTTTTTTTTATTAAGATTCAAACATTTTCATGTTTTCTGTTCAGGTATATACATTATTTACAAGAATGAATATTTTGTTTAAAATACAAACATTTTGCTTTGCTCACCACTTATTGCATTTATAGGTTGAATATGAGTTTTCCCTTTTTTGTTTCGGAGATGAGGTTGTTTCCTTTGAGGAATGTTTGTTCACATTTGCCTTTGTTGTGGAAATATATTGTTTTTATGTGAAGTTTTAAAGTGTTTGTAAAGTATGCCCATCTGTCTATGTCCTTGTTTTCGTACAGCTTGAAATTCCTTGCAACGTATATTGTGTGTCTAGTGAAAGCCAGGATTATGTTTGTCAAATTGTTTTTACCCATTGTGTTGTTTGTGAGTCCAAATAGTAATGTCCAGTTCCAGTCTTTGTCTTCTGTGTGATTCAGTCCACATGTGGTTTCCAGGAGTGTTCTTACTTGTTCTGTGAAGCTCTTGCAGACGGGACAAAGGAGAAAAAGGTGTTCTAGGTCCTCAGCTCCATTCTTGCACACTACACAGTCTCTCCCATATTGATTTTTATTGATTTGGTGCAGGATGACACTTGTGAAAATCCTTCTGTGTCTTATTTTGAAGTCTGTGTTTGTGCATTGTGGGTTGCTGAATTTTGGCTTAATGTTTTTCCAGATTTTTGATATGATTTTGTCAGGGAACTGTTTTTCCCAGTTTGTTTCTGATGATGGTCTTTGCGTTTGCTGTTCTAGAAGTGTCAGGTACCAATAATGTGTATTTATTTCCTGTAGGCCTTGGATTCTGAGCGGCTGGCAGAAGGAAGTCTAGAGCGTCATCCTGCACCCTGGTTGAGAAAAAGGCTTGCCTCCACTCTAGGGGCAGTGCCACTGCAATATTATTGCAAATGTTTTCAATACGTTGTTTCCTCAGTTTGATGTTTTTTCCCTTTACAACACCATGGACTTTTCCAGAACTAATTATCCCCTTGTCTAGTATGTCATTTAGACTGTTGATTCCTGCTTCTGACAGGGGGCTGCAGGAGAGAGAGTTGCCAGAGCACGTTATTTCTGGGTTGTGGAATATTGGCTGCTGCAGGAGTTGCTGTTGGCTGCGCACTTTTACTTTTAGAAGTGGTCGCACCAACCTCCATGCATCAAAAATTTCTCGATCAAATGGGCTGAGATGCTTGTAGTTATTTTTGGGTATTGTTTGGCATAGGTTATATTTGGCACATTTTCCTGTAGATGAGAGTTTGGTCTGAAAAAAACTTTTCCATACATGATTGTTTGATTCGTTTAGATATTTTTTGATTATCTTAATTCTCATTGCATGTTTTTTTGTTTTGATGTCAATTAGGTTTAGCCCTCCATTTTTGTAATTATTGATTATTGTTTTATGAGCTATGAGATTCCTTTTGCTTCTCCAAAGGAAGGAGGTGATGCTGCTGTTTATTGCTGTTAGGATCTTGTCTGACATGTCATAGACTGATAGGACATGATTTATTTTTGAAAGCACAAGAGAGTTGGTGACAACCACTTTGCCTCTGAGAGTGAGCTTTCTCATTTTCCACAACCCTAGTGTGCTGTTGATTTTACTGAGCAGTTCTCTCCATGTTTTGTCTCTTGCAGCCTCCTGGTCTTGTCCGAGATGCACTCCCAGGACCCTGACGCTTTCTCCTGCCTCCCTAAAGTTCCACCTGCCCGGCGACCGCACCGCCCCACCGCAATACATTATTTCTGATTTGTTTGTATTAATTTTTGAACCGGAAGCTTTGCTGTAGGTTGAGATTTGCTTTAACACCCTTTCTATGCTGTCTTCGTTTTTTGTTGTAATATTTGTATCATCTGCGTACTGCATGATTTTTGTTTCTTGTCCTAAAGGAGATATTATGCCCTTTATTTGTTTGTCCTGACTGATTAAGCAGGCGAGGGGTTCGGCCGCCAGGCTGTACAGTAGGGAGGAGAGGGGACATCCTTGTCTTATTGATCTTTGGATTAGGAATTTACCTGTTATGTGACTATTACATTTGGTACAGCTGTATGAGTTGGTGTATAATAATTGGATCCATTTTATGAAATTGTTGCCAAAACCAAATTTTTTTAGTACTGCCCATAAGAAATTGTGTTCAATTCTATCAAATGCTTTTTCTAAATCTACCCCTAGATAAATGCCTCCGTCTTTTTGCATGTGATTTATAGTTTCTTTTACTGATAGGATGGTATCTGTGATGTCTCGGCCGGGAATGCTGTAAGCTTGAGACCAGTTTATTATTGAACCAATTACGTTTTTTAATCTATTTGCTAGCGTTTTGGTTAGGATTTTATAATCCGTATTTAATAGGCTGATGGGTCTGTAATTTTCCAGCAAGGTTTTGTCCCCTCTATTCTTGTATAGTACCGTTATCAGGCCAAGTGTCAGAGTCTCAGGAGTGCATCCTCTACTTTCCATGGTGTTGTAAAGTTTTAGTAGGATGGGAGCCAGACTATTTTTAAAGGTTTTATAAAATTCTCCCGTTAAACCATCCGTACCTGGGCTTTTGTTTTGGTTTAAGTTTTCGATTGCGTTTTCTATTTCTTTTTGTGAGATGGGTGAATCACACCAGTCTCTGTCAGCTGCTGAGATTTGCTTTGTAATGCTGTCAATTGTTTCTTGCATTTCGTTTTCATTGATTTTTTTGCTTGTAAATAATTTTTTGTAATATGTTTCTATCACTTCTAAGATGTCTTCTGTTGCTTTTACCATTTTCCCGTCTTCATTTTTTAACTCTTTTATGAAGGTTTTCGTTTGTTTCTTTTTTTCTAGTCCAAGGAAATAAGCTGTACATGTTTCACCTTCTGCGATATGCTTTGCTCTACTTCTGATGATGGCTCCTCTGCATTTCTTTTGTTCTATGTTGTTGAGTTTTCCCTTTAGACACACGTATTTGCTTATATTATAGCTTGGCTGTTTTTCTATGTTTTCGGCTTCTTTCCTGATTTCTTCTCTGATTTCTGTTTCTTTTCTTGTTTCCCTCCATTTTTTCTCCTTACCATAATTTATGCAAGCTTTTTTCATTCGGATTTTGGCTCCCTCCCACCATTTTAATATGTCATTGGAGAACGGCATTTCCTCCGATAGCGTCTGCAGTAACTTATTTATTTTTCTTTTGAATTGATCCTCCTCGCATAGACTCGCATTGAAACACCAGATTCCTCCGTTGCGGGGATCTCCGGGTTTTTTTAATGTTACCTCCAGGAAAGAGTGGTCACTGAAACTATTGATTGAGTATGTTATTGATGTTATTTGGTTTATTAATGATTGTTCGACTAAGCATAGATCTATTCTCGTTTGTTTGAGTTTTCCTTCTACTATTTGTTGTCTTGAAAATTCTTTTTTGTTTGGTTGTAATATTCTCCATATATCAATGATGTTGTTGTCTCTCATTATTTGGTGTAATACTTGTCTGCTTGCGTCGTTTTTAAATACATTGTTAACAGATATATCATTTTTGCTCAATGGTACATTGAAATCCCCAATTATGAGGCTGTTTTGATTGCACCATTTTATCATTTCTTTGAAAAACACTTTCCTTTCTTTTTCGGTGTTTGGAGCATATATATTCATTATTCGAAAATCTTTTCCGTTTCTTGTGATATCCAGCACTATTATCCTACCCCCTGGATCCCTGTAGACACAGTTTGCTTTTTCAAAAATCCCTTCTTTACATAATATTGCTACTCCACATGCCATCCCGCCACTGTTTGCTGCATATACATTTCCTTTCCATTTTTCCATCATATAGTTTAGACTGTTTTCATCCCATTTTGTTTCTTGTAAACACATCATATCACTTTTGATCACAGCAGTTATTTTATCAATTTTGTCTCTGTTGCGGAGCCCGTTCGCATTAAGAGAGGAAATGTGGAAATCTGCCATTAATTGAAATAGTAGAATTAGTTGATGTAGTCTCATGAGTTAGTTTTTGCTTTATTTCTCTTTGTTTTGCTTTTTGTCTGCCATTCGTTTGTACGTTTTCTGACTGTATTTATTTGACCAATGTCCATTTCCGAGTCAGAGATGTCTGTCGCCTGGGGAGGTGCGTTTGAGGTATTAGGGTTTTTTTCCTCCGGCTGCTTTGCGTGGGCGGTGTCTGATATGGTCTCGGGATTTCCTGGCTTCGGTGGGGTCGATCGAGCCAGGAGTTCGGGGCTGGCTTGGAGCTCCGTCTCCTCGCTCTTCTTCCCCACATTTTTAACAGCTTTGCTTTTGTTTTTGTGATTTTCTTTTGCTGTGTTGCGCTCGCCTGAGCCTCCCGCTGACACATCATTTGTTGGCACGGACACTTTTTCTGCCACACACTCATCGCTCTCATGCTCCCTATTGCCCCCCTCACTCTGCTCGCTCTCTTCTTCTGCTCCGTTTCCGTTTGCGCTCTCTGACTCGGAGGTCTCGGAATTGTCAGAATTTGTATCGTTTTCACTTTTGTTGCAAATACATTCTTTAATTT
>JARXKY010000088.1:17500-22426 GCA_029853015.1 Chelidonichthys spinosus
TACAATGCCCCTGTGGGAGGAGCAGCAGCACCCTCTGCTGTTTGTCAAGGTAAATGGAAAAAAGCTTACAGCACCTGGTATTCCCAGGCGGTCTCCCATCCAAGTACTGACCAGGCCCGACCCTGCTTAGCTTCCGAGGTCAGACGAGATCGGGCGTGTTGTGGGTGGTATGGCCGTAAGCTAAAGGAGCAGGCAGGGAAAGGCCGTTTATAGATGTCCATCGCCTTTTGCCAAGAAATGGAGGACGTGTGTGCTGATGATGACAAGTTCCCACCAAAGCCTCCCAGACAAAATGATGACAATTTGGTCAGTGACAAGCACAATAGCTGGACTATATTGACCAAACTGATGCAGTGAGCCCTAATAAACTGCATGCAGCAGGAAGATAATCCCGCTTTTTGGCAATATTCGCATGTTTGCTTGTTCTGCCATGAAAACCAAGCGCTGGATTTTGGGAAAAGTTATACATTATCGGAAAAATGGCTACGCGACCCAAACGTTACCGGGAAATTAATCAGGTCCTGTTCATGTTTGTAATGATTAATCAAATGATCCTGGGGGGGGGGAACTGGATGGGACTGGGGGGTAAAGAATGAGATGAAATACAATGCCCCTGTGGGAGGAGCAGCAGCACCCTTTGCTGTTTGTCAAGGGAAATGGAAAAAAGCTTACAGCACCTGGTATTCCCAGGCGGTCTCCCATCCAAGTAATGACCAGGCCCAACCCTGCTTAGCTTCCGAGATCAGACGAGATCGGGCGTGTTGTGGGTGGTATGGCCGTAAGCCAAAGGAGCAGGCAGAGAAAGGCCGTTTATAGATGTCCATCGCCTTTTGCCAAGAAATGGAGGACGTGTGTGCTGATGATGACAAGTTCCCACCAAAGCCTCCCAGACAAAATGATGACAATTTGGTCAGTGACAAGCACAATAGCTGGACTATATTGACCAAACTGATGCAGTGAGCCCTAATAAACTGCATGCAGCAGGAAGATAATCCCGCTTTTTGGCAATATTCGCATGTTTGCTTGTTCTGCCATGAAAACCAAGCGCTGGATTTTGGAAAAGTTATACATTATCGAAAAAATGGCTACGCGACCCAAACGTTACCGGGAAATTAATCAGGTCCTGTTCATGTTTGTAATGATTAATCAAATGATCCTGGGGGGGGGGGAACTGGATGGGACTGGGGGGAAAGAATGAGATGAAATACAATGCCCTGTGGGAGGAGCAGCAGCACCCTCTGCTGTTTGTCAAGGAAATGGAAAAAAGCTTACAGCACCTGGTATTCCCAGGCGGTCTCCCATCCAAGTAATGACCAGGCCCAACCCTGCTTAGCTTCCGAGGTCAGACGAGATCGGGCGTTTGTGGGTGGTATGGCCGTAAGCCAAAGGAGCAGGCAGGAGAAAGGCCGTTTATAGATGTCCATCGCCTTTTGCCAAGAAATGGAGGACGTGTGTGCTGATGATGACAAGTTCCCACCAAAGCCTCCCACGACAAAATGATGACAATTTGGTCAGTGACAAGCACAATAGCTGGACTATATTGACCAAACTGATGCAGTGAGCCCTAATAAACTGCATGCAGCAGGAAGATAATCCCGCTTTTTGGCAATATTCGCATGTTTGCTTGTTCTGCCATGAAAACCAAGCGCTGGATTTTGGAAAAGTTATACATTATCGAAAAATGGCTACGCGACCCAAACGTTACCGGGAAATTAATCAGGTCCTGTTCATGTTTGTAATGATTAATCAAATGATCCTGGGGGGGGGAACTGGATGGGACTGGGGGGTAAAGAATGAGATGAAATACAATGCCCCTGTGGGAGGAGCAGCAGCACCCTTTGCTGTTTGTCAAGGGAAATGGAAAAAAAGCTTACAGCACCTGGTATTCCCAGGCGGTCTCCCATCCAAGTACTGACCAGGCCCAACCCTGCTTAGCTTCCGAGATCAGACGAGATCGGGCGTGTTGTGGGTGGTATGGCCGTAAGCCAAAGGAGCAGGCAGAGAAAGGCCGTTTATAGATGTCCATCTCCTTTTGCCAAGAAATGGAGGACGTGTGTGCTGATGATGACAAGTTCCCACCAAAGCCTCCCAGGACAAAATGATGACAATTTGGTCAGTGACAAGCACAATAGCTGGACTATATTGACCAAACTGATGCAGTGAGCCCTAATAAACTGCATGCAGCAGGAAGATAATCCCGCTTTTTGGCAATATCCGCATGTTTGCTTGTTCTGCCATGAAAACCAAGCGCTGGATTTTGGAAAAGTTATACATTATCGAAAAATGGCTACGCGACCCAAACGTTACCGGGAAATTAATCAGGTCCTGTTCATGTTTGTAATGATTAATCAAATGATCCTGGGGGGGGGAACTGGATGGGACTGGGGGGTAAAGAATGAGATGAAATACAATGCCCCTGTGGGAGGAGCAGCAGCACCCTCTGCTGTTTGTCAAGGGAAATGGAAAAAAGCTTACAGCACCTGGTATTCCCAGGCGGTCTCCCATCCAAGTACTGACCAGGCCCGACCCTGCTTAGCTTCCGAGGTCAGACGAGATCGGGCGTGTTGTGGGTGGTATGGCCGTAAGCAAAGGAGCAGGCAGAGAAAGGCCGTTTATAGATGTCCATCGCCTTTTGCCAAGAAATGGAGGACGTGTGTGCTGATGATGACAAGTTCCCACCAAAGCCTCCCACGACAAAATGATGACAATTTGGTCAGTGACAAGCACAATAGCTGGACTATATTGACCAAACTGATGCAGTGAGCCCTAATAAACTGCATGCAGCAGGAAGATAATCCCGCTTTTTGGCAATATTCGCATGTTTGCTTGTTCTGCCATGAAAACCAAGCGCTGGATTTTGGAAAAAAAAAAAAAAAAAAAAAAAAAGGAAATGGAAAAAAAGCTTACAGCACCTGGTATTCCCAGGCGGTCTCCCATCCAAGTACTGAGCAGGCCCAACCCTGCTTAGCTTCCGAGATCAGACGAGATCGGGCGTGTTGTGGGTGGTATGGCCGTAAGCCAAAGGAGCAGGCAGAGAAAGGCCGTTTATAGATGTCCATCTCCTTTTGCCAAGAAATGGAGGACGTGTGTGCTGATGATGACAAGTTCCCACCAAAGCCTCCCAGGACAAAATGATGACAATTTGGTCAGTGACAAGCACAATAGCTGGACTATATTGACCAAACTGATGCAGTGAGCCCTAATAAACTGCATGCAGCAGGAAGATAATCCCGCTTTTTGGCAATATCCGCATGTTTGCTTGTTCTGCCATGAAAACCAAGCGCTGGATTTTGGAAAAGTTATACATTATCGAAAAATGGCTACGCGACCCAAACGTTACCGGGAAATTAATCAGGTCCTGTTCATGTTTGTAATGATTAATCAAATGATCCTGGGGGGGGGAACTGGATGGGACTGGGGGGTAAAGAATGAGATGAAATACAATGCCCCTGTGGGAGGAGCAGCAGCACCCTCTGCTGTTTGTCAAGGGAAATGGAAAAAAGCTTACAGCACCTGGTATTCCCAGGCGGTCTCCCATCCAAGTACTGACCAGGCCCGACCCTGCTTAGCTTCCGAGGTCAGACGAGATCGGGCGTGTTGTGGGTGGTATGGCCGTAAGCTAAAGGAGCAGGCAGAGAAAGGCCGTTTATAGATGTCCATCGCCTTTTGCCAAGAAATGGAGGACGTGTGTGCTGATGATGACAAGTTCCCACCAAAGCCTCCCACGACAAAATGATGACAATTTGGTCAGTGACAAGCACAATAGCTGGACTATATTGACCAAACTGATGCAGTGAGCCCTAATAAACTGCATGCAGCAGGAAGATAATCCCGCTTTTTGGCAATATTCGCATGTTTGCTTGTTCTGCCATGAAAACCAAGCGCTGGATTTTGGAAAAGTTATACATTATCGAAAAATGGCTACGCGACCCAAACGTTACCGGGAAATTAATCAGGTCCTGTTCATGTTTGTAATGATTAATCAAATGATCCTGGGGGGGGGGAACTGGATGGGACTGGGGGGTAAAGAATGAGATGAAATACAATGCCCCTGTGGGGGAGCAGCAGCACCCCTCTGCTGTTTGTCAAGGGAAATGGAAAAAAGCTTACAGCACCTGGTTTCCCAGGCGGTCTCCCATCCAAGTACTGAGCAGGCCCAACCCTGCTTAGCTTCCGAGATCAGACGAGATCGGGCGTGTTGTGGGGGTGGTATGGCCGTAAGCCAAAGGAGCAGGCAGAGAAAGGCCGTTTAAGATGTCCATCTCCTTTTGCCAAGAAATGGAGGACGTGTGTGCTGATGATGACAAGTTCCCACCAAAGCCTCCCAGGACAAAATGATGACAATTTGGTCAGTGACAAGCACAATAGCTGGACTATATTGACCAAACTGATGCAGTGAGCCCTAATAAACTGCATGCAGCAGGAAGATAATCCCGCTTTTTGGCAATATCCGCATGTTTGCTTGTTCTCCATGAAAACCAAGCGCTGGATTTTGGAAAAGTTATACATTATCGAAAAAATGGCTACGCGACCCAAACGTTACCGGGAAATTAATCAGGTCCTGTTCATGTTTGTAATGATTAATCAAATGATCCTGGGGGGGGGAACTGGATGGGACGGGGGGTAAAGAATGAGATGAAATACAATGCCCCTGTGGGAGGAGCAGCAGCACCCTCTGCTGTTTGTCAAGGGAAATGGAAAAAAGCTTACAGCACCTGGTATTCCCAGGCGGTCTCCCATCCAAGTACTGACCAGGCCCGACCCTGCTTAGCTTCCGAGGTCAGACGAGATCGGGCGTGTTGTGGGTGGTATGGCCGTAAGCTAAAGGAGCAGGCAGAGAAAGGCCGTTTATAGATGTCCATCGCCTTTTGCCAAGAAATGGAGGACGTGTGTGCTGATGATGACAAGTTCCCACCAAAGCCTCCC